>APFE031118914.1:17757-45552 GCA_000404065.3 Pinus taeda | reverse complement strand
ATGTAGAGCCAATGGTAGGAAGCTCAATCTCTAATAAAGGTAAAAAAACCTCCAAGTTTAAAAACATTCAACATGGCAGTGTGCATGTGGATTCAAAGCATATTTATAAACTCAAATTGAAATAAAAGTTGCATCACACTATTTCTTTGGATCATTCATTAGCTCTCTTCACAAATCTTCAACCTTTTGACTTACTAAAAAAAATTGTTCACACATCATTGTAAAACATAGTTCAGAAAACCAACCAAATCTCTCTAACCAAGCCTTTTTCTCAGAAAATCGCTCACTATTCACATAATAGGCCTCATTCCATGCAAAAACGAGATAATGGAATCTTTAAATTCATCATCATTTCCCTAGAAACATAGCAATAAGTTCAGTTATGATTTTCTCAAGTAAAATTCCCTTTAAACGCACACACAATTATATCAAGAGTTCTAACCTTATATTTCAATGCTTGTTGGGCGTAATTATATGCAGTTGGGTGTTTTCACCTCTATGATTTGTAGGGATCAAATAAACTTCACACAGGGTTCAATCTGACACATTAAGTATTGATTTTTGGGCATCCAACACAAGCACCCCAAGGCTGAGATTTGATTATATTCTAAAACAATGCATAGATTCCTTCTGTTGCAATTTCGAACAATTGAACTATTCAATGAATCTATGTCAAGATTATTTGAGTCACACCAATTATAAACACACAATGGATTTACATTCAATGATCATCAATCAGATTTCACACACTCAACCCCTGCAACCTATAATCCCTAAAACACATAATATTTAACACATATGAAGTTAAAATTTAAATCATGTAATGACAGGGATAATTTCTGCAAAACCCACACATTGCTCTGCTATACACAGATGACTCTTTTTTATTAATGTGAAACCACAACAAATTACATCACTTTCGATCCAAATGAGTATGATCTAATTGACTAAGATAAGAAAAAAAAGCATCGTTATCCTAATATAAACACATATACAAAAATTAGCTCTCAACCCTTCAGATGATATAAAGCTCCACTTGACAATAAGGCCATTATTACACACAAAACTCACCACTCACTCAAACAACCTAGACTTTCTAGAAGTCAATAAAATAAAATAAATTTTTTAAAAGATGCACCTACATCAAAATGGCGATGCTTCTAGATTCAATGAAGAGGGGATATAGGGATGACTAAATAGAGAATCTCATAGGCAGTGTATCTTTCGAAAAGTACCAGATCGAGTGGTGGCTTGGATGATTGAGGATATGAGGAGCAATTCAAATGTGATTTTCAAAGAAGAAACCCAAATCTGGAAAGGAGTTGCACCTTCATACAAAGAAAAGAAAGAGGTAGATATAGTTTTACCATAAGGGCAGGCATGGAAGGGAATGATGAATTGACCACCATCGTGGTTGGAGATGCCCGAGGGAAGAACCAGTCCAACAACATTCTCCAACAGGGCTTCTGAGCCTGTTCATGTCACAAATTGACCATCCAAAACACTTCATTAGAGAGGAAAGTGCAACGTCGATGGATCGATTGTTTTTGAGCCACTAAGGAGGTTTTTTCTCGCCTCAGGGACTAGCTGGAGGTGAGGTGAAAGTGGATTTACCCTCTAGGGGTCCTCCGAGTAATCGGCTAGTGTTTCTTCCATAGTAAAAAAAGTTACCCTAAAATGCATGCAACACTCATCCCCGCCTTACCATTACGAGGGAGCTTAAACTTTTTTTTTGCAAATTTCTTCGATATTATACTATGTGGTAAAATTTGGTGAGTTCTTCATAGATCAAGAGGGTTAAACTTAACCGAGGCTTCCCTCAAAACGAGAACCAAAAAACGAGTGCATGTTAGGCAAAGGCTTTCATGGACCCACTAAAAAAACCACACTAAAACCTATTAAATCAAGTTAGTGGGTGCCATCTAAGGGCGTTGTTGCTAGCCCTCCACTCCTATTGTTATTCATTTATATAATAAACTCTTTATTGAATAAAGTCATAATGAATTTTTTATTAAATGAAAGTAGTGTTCCTCGTTAAAAATTCTATGGGAGAGTTCACTAGCTAAAATTATTGACGTGGTAAATATTAAAAAAAATTGCAAAACTCAGCGATTTTTTTCAGTAAGTAAAATGTTAAGTATAAGTTGAAATGTTTAATTTTTGATTGGTTAAGAATTCCTTTTCTACATTTAACTTCCATGTTGCCAATGATATTTTATTTAAAATTTATTACAAATTTATGTCTTATGTTTTGGCTTCATATAAATTATATTATTAGATCTGTTTATTTTGGAATAGGATTTTCAGAATTTTCATTGTAATTAGTTAATAATTAGTTACATAAATGGTAAATATTTTTATTTCCAATGAATATATTCTAGAAATTTTTACAATTTCAAATCAAAAGTTAAAATCAAATATTGGGGGACAAAGTAGTTATCCTCTTATTACTTTAATTAAATTGATTAACATAATAAAGCGATGTCATGTCATTCTAAGCAAAATTTATTTACAAATTAAAAAATCTACATGATACAAAGTGCGGACATTAATCCTCAAAGATTTTATACATATTGAATTTAAGTGCATAATTTTCTAACTTATAATAATGATAATAATTTAATGATTTTGATGTCAAGAAGAACATTATACAACCATATAATTCCTTTAGTGTCCAACTTAGAATTGACATGTGTTCGTCTTAAAATAATAATAAAATATTCTTTAAATTAAAAAACCAAAATAACAAAAACGAATATACATATTCGATTAATTTAATTAAAAGTATTATTGCCAAAAAAGTAATAATTTAAAAATCGTTATATATAATTTAAAATCGTTTAAAAGGCAGTGCGTGAAAGAATACTAATATATAGACAACTTTAACGTAGTGAGTTTGAAAGCATAGATATATGTGTATTGATTGGCGAGAACCACACTGAATGCAAATTTATCATTAATCAATGTAACTCGTTGCTTCGATGCCAAACAATTCCAATATCAAATCAGGCATCAATGTCTCAATCAATGAACAGAGCACATTAAAACCATTCACTTGTATTCAAAATTATTTCTGGACCCACTTTTTCCATTAGATTGAGCTTTCATATTCATGGCAACAAAAGCACTCTGTTCACCTTTGTCAAATACTAACTAGCATACCTTCATAGTTTAACCAAGTAATTCGAACACAAAAAACAAAATCAGCCTCTGCCGTATGTCTTGCACATGGATCATTCCTGCAGTGGCAAGGCATTGGCGGGCATACTATTACAAACACCATGAGTCAGTTGAATGCATTAGGATGAGCGCGTTGAGAACATCTTCACTCTGTCTGCCAAACACACTAATGCATGCCTCCCTTGCTTGGTCTGATGCACGTCGTGCATTAATTGCCTCATTTTCATCCGCCATCGAACGCCGGAAACCTTTTAACCTCCGTGCTGCTATGCCCAGATTCTGTATGTCGCCGGGCACCGTGCTTTGAATAACCTCTATAAGCTTCTCCCAAGAGAAGCTATTTAACATTGTAGAGACGACGTATGCAGACCAAAAAGATGCGCGAATCCAGAGCTTCTCTTCTTCGGTTTTCAACACATGGGAACTCTGGATGATCTCCTCTGCCTCTGGAACAAACCTTGCAAATTCTGCATTTTCCCGATGACTCATTTCTGCACTTTCCCGATTATCCAATTCAACCAGCAATTCTTTTGCTTGGTCATCCAATTGCTCAAATTTTAAGGCAATCATAGGTTCCAGGAATTTCCTGAATGAGTGCTCCAGAACGCATCTCTTACACGTGCACTTGAAACTCCAGTTCTTACAGTGAGTTTGGCGCCGTAACAAGGGAACCAGAACATCAAAATAAGGAATAGTGATCTCTTCTCCACTCCCGATGGGCTTGGAGGCATGTATAAAAATGGCATTTCCCACTACCAGCCACCTCGAGTTCGGCAGGCAGGAATGGTTAATGAGGGAGGGCAGTAGCCAGAGTCCGATCCTTTGCAGACCGAGTCCGGCTTCATTTATTTTCGATTTTGAAACTAACGTCGCTACGCTTTCACCGAATGAGTTCAGTCTTACAATATCCCGAATACGGTTAACGTCCACCTGCAAAATTTCATTTTGTACTTCTGAGTCCGCAAGGATTCGATCGTCCGTCTTAAACAGATCTATGGCAGGGACATGAAGGCTGCTGGGTGTAGAGGAATTGAATAAACTATAAAGTTGACGGAGCAATCTCTGCGATTTCCTGGCAGCACAGACTACCGCGGCCACAAGATCTTCTTGAGACGCGGAACTCAATTTACACCTGTTGTCCACATGAAACATGGCGGTAGAGGCGCTCTCACAAGCCACTGCGACAGCGTTGCTTACCAGCAAGAGCTGCCCGGCCCCTATTTCTTGGGTGGCGTAGAGCCCTCGGCCGCGGCTGTCTTCGGTCATCTTGATTTCCACAGACCCCACGAAATCGGCCACTGTCGGAGGAGAAGATGCACGTCCGAGCAGGTAGTCGGAAATGTCATACTTGCCATCCAGGCTCTGGGCGTACAAAGTATTGGCCTGGTGAAGGGCGTCTTGTATTTCCTTATGCGCTGGGCTGGCCTCGGAAGCTTTCACCAATCATTTGCATGCCGCTGCATACTGCCTGAGCCCGATCAGAGCTCGCCCTTTCCTGTAGAGCGCTTTGAGATTGCTGGAATCGATCCCAAGGGCCTGGTCTGTATCCTTCAGCGCCAGCTCAAATTCCTTCATCTGAAGCCTTGTCTCCGCCCGGTTGGAATACGCTTGGAGGAGGCAAGTATTGATATTATTATTGTTGCCAGAGGACTTCTTGAGCTGAAGTAGAGCGGCGTCGATGCACTTCGTATAATTCTCGGTTGCTGCGTCCCACTTTTGTTCTCTGAAGCATCTGTTGCCCTCTTTTCTCAGGTCGTCCACATCCACATGAAGCTCCGTCCGTTTCCCCTTTTCAATAGCAAATTTCAAAACATTGGCGGGGTTGTCGACGCGTATGAGAAGGCCACCATCACTGGCAATCTTGAAATAGGGCTCCTTGACGGCCACCTTGTCACCTCTCGGGAAAAGCCTCTTGATGTCCTCCTGTGAGGTAGCAGCGTTGTATATTGCCAGCCTCACAGCGAGGCCGTTATCGTCCTCAAGCAAAGTCATGATACCGCTTATCCTGTATGCATCCGCACACAGCGTCCCATAAACAACACGGCCGAGGTGAACTTCCCCGATCTTCAACTCGTTGAAGGAAATGGGGTTCAGCTTTTCCGGTGGAACAGAACAAGCCGCGCCACCGCTGCCACTTGGGTCCAAGAAAGACGATCGTATCTCAAAATTGCATTTTGCTGCGATCTCCCTTCGCTGACGGGCTAAGTCATCGTGGATTTGGAGGAGGGCTCGCTTATCGAATCTCTGGGAGGCGTCATGGACGAGGAGGACTTGCTTCTTCAGTATCTCTAAGTTTTTCATTGAGCGATGCAAGTCACCCATCCTTCTCCACCAGTTCTCCTTACCGAATTCTTCTGCTCTTAACTACGACTTCAATACGTTTCTCTTATATTTTCTTGCATTGCACATTTCTTATGTGCCAAATTTATATTGAAATACTGGAGGCCTGGTATCACAAACCCTTCACACGAGTGATGTGTCGATACCTTCCTTCTTCCTTCTCTCACAAGAAAGCTAGTTCCATCCATCGTACTTTCAGACTTGAGATACTCCCCGTTTCTTTTTCTTTTTCAAAAGCGGCTCCTCACATCCATCATCGTCATACCTACCTTCCTTTTCTCAGGAGAAAGCCAGTTCCATACATCGTAATTTCAGACTTGAGATATTCCCAGTTTCTTTTTCTTTTTCAAAAGCGGTTCTTCACATCCATCATCGTGATACCTTCCTTTTCTCACAAGAAAGCTAGTTCCATACCTTGCTTCTCTCACAAGAAAGCTAGTTTCATCCATCGTACTTTCAGACTTGAGATACTCCCCGTTTCTTTTTCTTCTTCAAACCCAGTTCCTCACATCCATCATCGTGACAAGCTATTTTGGAAACGAAAGAGATTGTTGTAACGTTATTATTAGTAATTGGCGTGGGCCATAATATTTGACAATGATTGATGTATTTTTTTAAATGTTTTTCATATACATTAGTCAAGAGAGAAAAGGAAATGATTGATTATTTTCTTGGAAATACAGGGAAAAAATATATATATGTAAAAAACATAAAAAAGTAAAAAGATATAAAAAAAATAAAAACAAAAAAATTTAGAGAATTATTGGAAAATGGCCTGTTAATTTAAATGTTGCACATCATTATTAATTTGTTTAAACATAATTAGTAATTAATTATAATCTTTTGATAAAGTTGATTTGATGTTTTGCCGTTTTTTGTAATGATCGCGCTAATCTCACTTGCCGAGATGTTCCTTGCCCAAAACAACGGCTGGGGGAAAACTTCGGAACCCCAGCCCCCCACCGCACCTCTAACGTTTAACTAAGCGAGGGGAGGCCGAGGGGGAGGACGAGGAGAGGGTTGATTTAATAAAATCACCAATGTCGACGTGTCACTTCCCTCGTCCACTTCGAACTCCACCCTCTCCCGCCCCCTTCCCATAAACCACTTACCATCTGACCCCCCTCCCCCTCGAAAACTGTCACTTGAACCATTCCCGCTCCTGCCAAAAGAATAAAGGTGACTCAGTCTCCACCATCTATCCACCTGACGTTCATCAACCAATTAGCTGTTGATTATTCGTTCATTTCCTCTCGAATGTTGCCTTCCCGTAATAAATGTCTCGCTCCTCTTAACAGGTATCCCTCCAAAAGGGTAAACCCCTATTGCATAAATAAAACACATATGTTTTACCTCCGTTTCATTTTACGCCTTCCATTTTACAAGTTGCATGCATAGGTCCAGTACAACCAGACCATCATCGAAAACACAAGTTTCATCACTCCAACAACCGGCTAACCACTTGGTAAAACGACAACCCTTGCATTATCATATCTTCAACATGCTTTCTAAAGAAAAATCTAATGATGCCCCTTATCATAGACTTAGATAGGTTACCCTTAGTCGACCAGGAATATAAAATTTTTGAGACTCAATGTAAGTTCAACCTCTATGAACTGCACAATTGGGCTAAACAAAAATTCTCTGGTGCCAACGATGAATTGAGTATGTGGGACTCCTTCCTGCCTCAATTCATTTTCCTTCACACCCATTTCTTTCCAAAATTTGTAGCCTGGTGTCATTTCAGATACATTCCAAGTCAAAGAGCTATTATTGCTCAAAATAATGATGTTTTGTTCACATTATCCCCTAAGTCTATATGCCAAATGATTCAAGTGAACCATTTAACCCTTTTGCACCCTTTTTCTGTAAATTCCCTCATGGAAATCTATAAAAAAACTTACCTTCCCTCAATGAGATAAGATCTTTGAGATATTTTTACTTGAAAATGTAGAATTACCAAGAACAAATCCTCCATACCCCTCTTCAATGTTCCTAGAAATGACTAGACATGTTGTCTCAATAGTTTCTTATCTATTAGGCTATCCAACTGATTAATGGGTGGATGAAATTATTCTAGGATTTCTGTCAGTGTTTTTTGCAGGTGAAAAACCTTCAATGATCTCCAATTATAGTGAATTTTTGTCAGAAGCAATACATGATCAATTCTTAATGTTTTCTACAAAAGGAGATTTTTAGTGTCAGTCAGTTCTTGTATACCTATTCTTATTTCATTAAGTAGATAAATTTTAGTTTCAATTACAGAAGTTAGATGAAAAAGGTAATCCTCATTTTGTAATTCATTGGACTTCCTTGGTAAGGAAGAACACCAATGAATTTTCCTTCATTGATTACACCAACCAATTCCTATATATGGTTTCATGCTTTCTCAATAGTGATGTTGTTCTTAGGATTTCCCCTGAAATCGAAAGAATTCTCCACCTCAACGAACAGACAAAGGCTGGAGATTGGTACTTGTATCAAAACTACATAAAGATTAGAGTATATGGATGCAAGTTTCCTCCATATAAACTGCCTAAGTTTGTGCCAATCAAGATTTTTGCATTAGAGTACATCAGACAAATGATGAATATGGATGAGTTTCACTTTATGTCAGTTAAGAAGAAGTCTCAATTTAAGTTAAAAGCTCAAATTGGATCCTTTATTTACAATACCAAAGCAGCAACAAACGAAGCAAACCTTCTTCTGAAACAAATGAAATTCAAATTAAGTTTTACCTGGTCTTATGATCCCTTAGGGATTATTTCTAAGCTAAGGGTAGAACAAAAAACTACTCCTTATGCACCCACTCCTAGGACAGAGATTGAGCAGTACATGAACCAAGACGAGTGGGAGGAAAATACATTGCAGTAAGCAGAAGAGAAAGTTTTCATTTCTACAACTTCACATACTCCAGTACCACAAGAAAAACATGCTAAGAGGACAAGGGAAAGTGTTTCCCCTTTAGTTTCAAAAATTCAGCACATAGACTTTATAATGTACAAGAAGAAGAAGAAGGATCCTCTTGAAGAGCCATCTCAGGAAGAATAACGTTTTTCATGTATTTCTCATTTTTCATGTAGTAGGGTCCATCGAAAGTATGTAACATGGATACTCCTTGGATGAGAAATCAAATTCTGGATCCAATGAGTGTTTCTGCTCAAAATTTGAGTAAACCCATAGGGAGATAGGTTGAAATTACGAGTTGAAAAAATATCTTTTTATTTTTTCCCTCTAAAATTTGATGATGTAATCTAATCTTATTTTATTATTTTCACGTTTAGTTTATAATTTCCTTAGGAGGCCCATTTTAGAGCTCAAAATTCCCCTAACGACCTTGACTAGTTCAACAATGGCAACATCTAAGTTGCAAGTTTCAGTGAATAATATTCAGTCTCAGCTAAAGCTAGAAAAGATATCATCCCTGGCCAAAGATACCAAGATAAAATCCTTAGAATATCTAGTAATCACATTAGAATATGATCCCAGTAATGTTAAAGTTGCCGAAGAAATGATCAAAAAGGAAAAATGTTGATATTCAAGCATTGAGAAAACAACTAAAACTCCCTACTACTAAAGATCCACAAACCAAAGAAGTTGGTGAGTTATTAGAAAGGTACAATAGCCTTCCATTGAGATTATTTTTTAGCAAGAAGAATTATTAGAAAGGTCAAAGGAAGTAATTGCAGAAGTAAAAAAAGACTTGGGTCAAAAAACAAGAGAAGCAACAACATTGATCAGGATTTTGAATTCAAAGACAATAGAAGAGCTGGAAGAATATGATATTGAGGACAAAACTGAAACCATTTTGGAAGTAAGAAGGATACTCACTAAAAGAAATTTAATGTTGCAATTAGAAAATAAATGCTATAATCTAGAAGCTAGCATTCAGAAGTTCCATAAAAATCTTAAGGTTCTTAACAAAAAAGGACTTCCAGGTTTAAGAGGAATGGGAGACAGTCTGGTTCCCCTTGAAGAATACCAACATAGGTTGCATGCTATAGCTATACACAAATCCAGTTTTACTAAGATTAAGGGAACTATTACAGGAAATGCCTTTATTGTAGATTTGAGTTTAGATTTATTAATAAAGCATGAAGTCAAACATATGTTCATATTCAAACCCACCTTTCATAAATACACTGAAGTGGATGAAACATAAGGAAAATTAATCAAATATTCCATTCTCGATGAAGAAAGATGGGAAAAGATATGGCAACTCATTGACTGAATAAACAACAGGTTTCCAGCAGCAAACAACATGTTTTCAACAAAGGGACAAATTATTAAAAAAAGAAACAAAACAACATTTTTTTCAGCTCAATTATCACTAAAAGCCTCGAATTCTGTGCAAAGATGTCTAAGCAATTTACGTTTCCTATTTTATAGTTCTATTTTTGTAATACAGTTTTGAGATATTTGTAAATAAATCTTAATACTTAAATCAAGATATTTTTGAGAAAATTGTATAAATACTTTGTAGATCAAAGTATAAAGGCTTGAACCCTTATGATAAACTCTTCAAGCAAATTTGTAATCCTCTAAAGTTATTTTCTGAGATTAATAGAAAGATTTTGGATTCATTTTAAAACAACTCGTGTTCCTGTGAGTACTTCTATGTTATTTGTATTTTCATTTTGTTAAATATGCGTATGTTTAAAATAAATGAGAACTTTCGGTAAGATAACGCCAAGTATTAGTTTATCTGAAAACCCCCGTGGAGTTATAATTAATTACAAAGACTAGTTTATTAGAACTTTTTGTTTTAATTAATTCATCTATATCTTTAAATTGTCACTTCTTATTTAGCTTGAAATGTATTTTGTTTAGTTGTAAAATGATTTTACATGCTTCACCTGTGTATGATTATTTAAATGATCTTTTTGAACATTTAATAGATCATATACCTTCTTAAGTTCAACCTTACACATCTTTCAAAGATAATTTTTGTTAAAGGTGAAGAATCAACCCTTCTAATATATCATAATTAATTAAGAGTCTGCACCTATTTAATAGTTTGCAGCATCGGTCATCCAAAAATCCAAAACAAAACAAAACATTTTAGATGCTTTAGCATAATTCCATAGCCTAGAATTATCTAGAGAGGTACAACATCATATTGGCACCATTTCCAGGGAGTGAAATTTTTTTAATTATCTTTCCCTAGGACAACGATTAGGATTTCCTTTTAACAATGAATAAAAGTTTAGTAGGTTAAAAATTTTCACCTGGTAATTCCACAAAACAAAACTGGCTTCACGCAGGCACACTAGGTCTCTCTCAGACCCTCAACTTTTTCTACATTATCAGATCCTGAGAGATTGGTGAGAGTTGCCTCTTTAAGACAAAGATTAGAAGCCTCTACTTCTGCTCCTGTATCACTTCCAACTAATTTTTTTCAGAAACTTATCCTTTTAGACCTGTCCCATTTCCTCCTGAACTATCAGATCTACCACCAAAAGTATTAGACATTTTATCCAAAGGGGTTGATTTGCAGTCAGCTCTTCTTTTTTATTAGTTAGAATCTTATCAGATTCCTTAACCTCTTTCAAAATCTCCTAAATCAAAAGCATAATTAGGTTTTAGAATTACTTGAATTAAAACCTAGTGATTTCATTTATTCTGTCATTTATACATATCCATCTAATTTTGCTAAACCTAAAGATAACTTCTCTGTTTATACTAATCCTTTGCTTTAAAGTGAAGGAAAATTTGGTCCAAAAGTGCAGAAGTTAGTTATCTAAACAACACTAATAAAAACTTCCAGAAATTCTTCCCAATCATCTTCACCCCCTACAATACCTAAAATATCATCTTCATCTTCACCGTCCTTATCTCCTCAATGTTCATCTTCATCCTCTTTGTCTTCACCTAATCAAATCGTTGGTTTTCAACCTATTATTCAAGCTTGTTATGCAGCATTAGTCCTTCCGGGCCAGCTTAATAATTTTCCAGATGAATATCTAAAGCACTTACCTAGGTTTAAAGGGAAAATTGGTTTGTATGCTGAGGATCATTTCACTGCCTTTTTGGAGTTTGCTGATAATATGAATATAGAACATGAAGACGTGTACATGAGATTATTTTTTCAATCTCTTGAAAAAATTACATTTTCTAAATGTTTTTATGATGATTTAGTTGTTATTCTTAGAGAAATAACATTCGTCACCCTAGCAGACAAGCATACCAATGCTATTGAAGTTGAAGCTAATAGATCAAAATTAGCTAAACTTAAGGCAATGACAGAAAAAACTGAGAGAAAGATAAAAGATAGGGAAGAAAGTACTTCTTCTAAAAATAAGAGTGAAGATCATAAAATAGATAAAATTACTTCTCTACTAAGAAATATTTCTAATAGAATTTCAAAAATGGAAGCAAAACCTGGAGTAGTTCAACCAACATCAAATAGACCTCAATTTCAGTATAACATACCTTTTCAACCTCAAATTTTACAAAGGCCTTGTATTGATCAACAAATTCAATCGCCACTAATGATTGATGATCAAGAAATTTAACAAAATGGTCCTTTAGTTACAAATGATATCAATTATTTTGATGATCCATCATCACAAAATGCTATAATTCTTGTTTCTCGTGATCAACCTTCAATTCAAAATCAAGAGGCTTCCCAGGTTTCTAAATATCACGCCTTCTCTGATTTTCTTATTGTAGAATTAAACAAAAGATATGATTTGAGATCAAGACCAGGACCTGGTAGACCAGCTAAAAATGTCACTATTAATGAACCTCTGGTTTAAACAACTGAAACACAAACAACAATGATTCAAGCATTAAATCAACCAAATGAACAAAACATATTTGAAAAGACAGTTCCAACAACTTTTAATGTGGAGAAAGAATTAGAGAGAGTCAAGATTCCCATTCCATTATCTGAACGCTCTAAAAACCAAAGTTATAAGAATCAAGTGTCAAAATGGATTCAGTTCTCAAGTATTGACATTAAGGGAGATGTGATTAGTTTATCAACAGAATGTCTTGCACTGTCAAGCACATCAGCTTCAACTATTTCATAGAGTCTTGTCAGCCTGTGCATGCAAGTTTGTTCCACCTCCTTCATAGTCTACTTTTCGAACTTAGTGTTAGTTGCTCATTGAGCAGCGCTCTCTGGGAATTGCGAAATTATGGAGGGGAACCAACCTTCCCTCCATAAATTGCGCAAACCCAACTATGCTCTAGAATTGCGCAATTCTTCCTGACAGAATTCCTCTCAAAAATTGCACAATTCATCCTAGGACAACTACTCAGCCCATAAATTGCACAATTTTGGGCAGCAGTCACCTACTACCACTAGAAATTGCGCAATCCCTCTGGGACAACTAGCCCAATAGCAAGCATAAATTATGCAAATCAGCCAAGTAGCCTGTTGGGCTTAGAAATTGCGCAATACAGTCAGACATCCTTCCTTGAGAATATTACGCAACCTGACCCAGGACAGCTGCTCAACCCAGAAATTGCACAACCCTGGGAGACAATCACCTGTTCCTCCCAAAAATTGCACAATCCCTTTGGGACAACCATCTCTCTCAACCTAGAAACTGCGCAGATTTTCATCCCAGGCTCGCAAACCGATGCATGTGCCTTCAGGTTGATCAATTCCCTCCAGGATCGAGAAAAAATGATTTGCATGCATGAACTACTTTTCCCAAGGCAACATGCAAAGGAATCTCTTGATTCAGGGATCTATTTTTAGTTTTTGGAGGTTACATGTAAGGATCATTTCAAAAACCTCCCACCAAGTGTCGCTTTTCCTATATTGATGGCATGCGCGTCACAAACTCGATCTTATCTAAACTCATCAACCGGACACTGCAGAGATCATTCCTCACATCGACCTTGCAGCTTTGACATCCCACATTGCATCTAGGGGTCATCGACACATTCAACTCAACCGTTTCAGGGTAAGCTTGCTTTTTATGTCTTGCTCGACGTTTCTGTTTCTTTTTGTGTTTCGCTTTGTGTGTGTTGTCTGATTGATTTTAGTGAGCACTTGTTGTCATTTTGATGTATGTTAGCTTGTAGAAGCATTGTTTTAGATTTAATTCGCATCTCACTTCTGTCGCATGCATGCCATTTTTTTTTACATGGACGGTCACCGTTGTGGTGACTCGCTTCACACACATGCATGCTCTCCCTTTTTCTAAATCCTACACTTGTTGTTTACATGTATGATCATACACCCTTGTTTGCACTCATCTCATCATGCATTCTGACTTCTTATGTTTTCAATCGTCCGTCAGCCAGTCTGGGCTGCCTTGCCTGGTTAGCACTGCACATTTATGGAATCGAAGGCTCTACCGTCCCTCCAGAAATTGCTCAAGTCTAGCCCAACATTGACATCCAAGCTTGCATTGCGCAATTCTTGGAGGCAGTGTCCCACTCGCCCCAGAAACTGTGCAATGCAGTTTGCTGGTTGCATGTCACTGCTGACTGAAATTGTGCATTGCGCAGTTTAGTCCTCAACAGGCCAGGCTGGACTATGCATTGGGCAGTTCTAGTAGTGAGTCAGCCTCCCAACAACCTGGACTGTGCCTTGCACAGTTTTTGCAATCAGTTGTCGGGCCTCCCTAGTTACACAAGTATGTTGCATGTTAGCCCTCTAGTTTGTTTTGGTTTCCAATTGAGAAATTTTTTGTCATGAGTGTTTTTATGTCTCCAAGTATCATAGGTGTCGTTAGCCTCCCAACATCACATGTACAATGGCTTCCAGGAGAGCTAAGTCAAAGACAATGTTAAGAGCGCAACTAGGGATGCAGTTGATCAAGTGTCTATGAACTTGCCTACCTATGAAGACATCAAGTTGTTCATGGACAATAATATCAAGATGAGTGGCAACGACATGACAGTGAGTAGCACCATCAACAGCAGTAGAAGGTAGAACACCTGCACATGATGAATGCAAGAGGAAGGTTGTTGACATCATAGAGGCAGAGCAAAGTTGCAAGTTCAAAGCAAATCCACTCATGACGAAAGAAACTTTGGAGATTGAGGCTATGAGGTGACAATGCGACACGTAGATCATGCAAAGGCAGAGAGAGAAACAGAAAAGAAGTTTCATGTGCTGAAGTAGCAACTCAAGGAAGAACATGAGCTGCACAGAAAAGAAAATGAGTTACAACAGGAATAGGTACAACAGGGGGCACAATATGCACAGATGGATGAGATTGCACCTGTAAAAGTTATAGATCCATCCCAGTAGTTGGCACAGGGTAGACAAGGTGAGCAGTGTTGTTGATAGCATGCAAGGGAATTCAACAGCATGTATGTCATTGTGTGCACGCATGCATTTCCACCCTTTTGGAATACTCACCGAGGCAAAGAAAAGGAGAAAGTCCCACTGGAGATGAACATGTATTCAGACAAGTTGATGTGCATGACCACTAGCACATGCTTGTAGATCAACATAGACATTATGCAACAACATGTTGTCATTCTGGTCACACCCAACACAACCATGCACATGCTATCAGACGAGTTGGATGGAGGAGCTATATCAGTGTACCTAGATGCAACAAAGGCAAGAGTTCACTTTCATTAGGATGTCACCATTCAGTGCACAGACACCATCACAGGAGATCAAGCTTGGCATCAGTTCTCCACCATTGACCATCACAAGGATGTCAAAGAGTTGGTCTCACCACAACAGTCCAAGTGTTAGCGATGTTTTGCATGGCTTGCTCAAGCTATTTTGTCTCACATGGGTACATGTGCAGATTGTATGTAACGTCTTGTCAAGTGGAAGCTCAAGTGTCGATAGTTGAATGTAACACTCATAGAGTAGTTGAAGAGTCATGAGGGTAGGCGAACAATAAAAAATTGGAATGTCAATGTTCACCCCACCCTTTGCTATATATAGTACCTCATAACTCATTGTAGAGGCCTTTGGTCAGCCAATCTTCCAATAGGAGTATCTTATAGAAAGCTTGGATAGTATTGTAACGAGCCTTGGCTTCTCCACTGTGTAGATCTAGTATATCTCTTTGGAGGAGCAAGCGGTAGTGACTATAATGTTCTGCTATCGGAACTAGTGGTTGGTCATGGTTGTATTTTATGACTGGAACTTTCACTTATTAATATAACAGAGCTAACACGTTTCATGCATATGTTGTATTTTATTTAAGTTATCTTGTTTACTCTAAATGATATATGTATCTATTTGCTTACGCATGAATGTGTAGCTATTTTTTGTATATATACGTATGAATCTTACTGAAATGTGTTGTTGGTTTAACCATCACTTTACATTGCTAGCATACTTGCCTTCCATGTTTTGATGCATCTTTTCTCATGTGTTCCCTTCTTAACTCCATGCTTTCACATGTTTCCAAGGGGCGCACTCACCTCACCCTCTATGTGTTAGAACCGATCATGCACCTTCCTTACTTGTTGCATATGTCACACCCTTGCTACCAACAGGGACATCTTACTTGCCTCTGCATGTAACCGCGATCAAGGTGATACTGCACAATCCACTGCTGGGATTCTTACACCAAACGGTCTGAGGTCTAGTTGGGACTTTTTACCGGGGAGATCCCCTGACATGTTGGCAGGTCCAACACCGTTAACATGGTCCTAGTTCTGATATGATTGATGAAAATGTCCCTCCCTTCAACATTACTCTAAAGGTTCATGATTTTCTCTTATATAATTTCATGTTAGATTTTTGGGCCTCTCATAATCTAATGCCTAGAGTAATTATGGACTAACTTCAATTACAAATCACAAGACCTTATCATGATCTATATATGTTTGACTCAAAGAAGGTAACTTGTCTTGGATTAATTAAGGATTTAGTTGTAACTCTTGATCAAATTCTTGTTAAGAGTGTAGTTTTAGATATTGTTGTTATAAATATTCCCCCAAAATTTGGGATGGTATTATCCATATCTTATTGTGCTAAGTTAGGGGGAATTCTGCAAATTGATATGTCTTTTGCTACAGTTCATGTTTATGGGGGCTCACATCTTAGATTATACAAAGAGGTGAGATATATTAATACTATTAGTAAAGTTGATCAAGCAACAAATCATCCTATTTATGTTATTGATCAAGATTTTGGATGTTTCACTTTAACAACTAATGATCTCCAAAATTCTCAACTTATCATTGAACAGTTTGTGAATAAACCTAGATGTATAAAAACTGATGTCTGGAAGTTATACTTTGATGGGGATTTTTCCAAAGATGGAGTTGGAGCTGGAATTGTACTTATTTCTCGAGATAAAGAAAATATAACTCAATATTTTAAGCCTGACTTTGATATCACAAATAATGTCGCAGAATATGAAGCCTTACTTTTAGAACTAGAGTTAGCTAGAAGTATGAAAGTCCAAAACTTGAGTGCATTTAGTGACTCATAACTAATTGTGAAACAAGTCAGAAATCTATGCCAAGTAAAAACATCCTAGGTTAGATCTTATCGAAATCAGGTATGAGATTCTGTGGATAATTACTTTCAAACTTTTAACATTACAATAATCCCCAAAGATGAAAACATCTATGCAGACTCTTTAGCAGTGTCTACTAGCTCTTTCAAAATTCCCGATCCAATTCAATTTCAATATCAATATCAAATTCAAGTAAAGTATAGGCCTTCAATCCTTGACAACCTTAAACATTGACAATTTTTCGAAGATGATGAGAAATTAAAAAATTTCTCACAAACAATTGATGAATTTTTAGCTCTACAAATTGAAGAAGAGAAAAGCAATGAACATAAGTCAAATAATGAAAATTAAACTTCACAATCAAATCATAAAATAACTAATCACAATATCATTCAATTGTCTAATAATTACATCCCAAAAGGATTAATTCCTCTTGATTTTTTTTTTTTTTTTTTGTAATGATGTTTCAAAAACTTCATTATCAAGTTCACAACAAGATGATGTTGAATATTGTAATATTGGAACCAATGAAGAAATAAAAAATGTAAAAATTTCAGCATCATTACCTAAGGAAACAAAAGAGAAATATGTTAATCTTCTGAAACATTATAAAGATGTCTTTTCTTGGTCATATGAAGAGCTTAAAACCTCTGACACAAATCTTATTGAACATAAAAATCCTCTCAAACCAGAAGCTAAACCTTTCAAACATAAATTGAGAAGAATAAATCCCGTTTTGCTTCCAACTATCGAAAAAGAGCTTAAGAAATTGTTGGATGCCAAAATTATTGTTCCTCGAAGATACTCTAATTGGATAGCAAACCTAGTTCCTGTTAGGAAGAAAAATGGTGAAATAAGACTGTGTGTAGACTTTAGAAACCTAAACAAACTATCTTTAAAAGACAATTATCCATTGTCTAAGATGGATCAATTGCTCCAAAATGTTTCATGTTCAGATAGAATTTCAATATTGGATGGATTTTTTTGGATATAATCAAATCTTGGTAAGTGCAAAAGATAGAGAAAAAACAACATTCACAACTCCTTGGGGTACATTTATGTATGCTAGAATGTCATTTGGCCTAAACAATATAAGAGCTACCTTTCAAAGAGAAATGGACCTAGATTTTGTTGGTAAAGTTAACATGTTTGTTGTTATTTATTTCGATGATCTAACCATATTTTCAAATTTTGATGAGAAGCATTTATAGCACTTGAGGAAGGTTTTTGATAGATGTAGGAAATATGGAATTTCATTCAATCCAAAGAATTCTTTGTTTTCTATAAAGGAACGAAAGTTACTTGGACACATTATTTCAAAGGAAGGAGTAGTGATTGATCCAAAACGAGTCTGGGTCATTGAGGTAATTAGCTTACCTATAAATAAAAAAGCAATTCAAGTTTTTCTAGGAAAATAAATTTTTAAGAAGATTTATACCAAACTATGCTAAGATAGTCAAGGACATTACTGATATGCTAAAGAAGGATCATGAAGTCAAATGGATACTACAGGCAAGCTATGCTTTTACACAAATCAAGAAATCTATTTTTGAAGCGCCACTACTAGCTAGTCTTGATTATTCAAAGCCTTTTAACATTTTCTCCTTTGCCTCTGATACTACCTTAGCTACAACTCTACTGCAAAATAATCCAACCTATTGCCTTTTTCAGCAAAGTTATGAGAGGTGTTGAGTTGAAATATGATATCATTGAAAAGAGAGCCTATGCTCTTGTGCAAGCCTTCAAATCCTTCAAAACTTATGTCCTTCATTCCCCTATTACTGCCTATGTCCCAAATAATTTTGTAAAAATTGTCTTAACACAACCTGATACAAATGGTAGGAGATGAAGATGGATTGCAAAAATACTAGAATTTGAAATTTGACTTAGATATCAAATCTACCAAGTTAGTGAAAGGGAAAGATTTAGCCAAACTCTTGGCTGAATCGAATTGTAAAGTTCTGGGAATCAATACTATCATGCAAGTATCAGGAGAGAAGAATACACAAGAACCTTCTCAAATTTCAGGATCGAAGAATACACAAGAACATTCTTCTATTACAGATCCAATTCCTCTTCCACTTCATATTGATGAAAAGTTCCTATTATTTGAAGGGTATGCTGATATTATACATTTTCTTCATGATTTTGAGTATCCTCTTGGATTCACAAAGAACCAATGTAGAACCCTCATATTTAAGGCTGTGAAATATTGTATCATCAATGTTGATTTGTATTGGAAAGATCCATTGAATATCCTTCTCTTATGTCTAATTGAAAATGAACAAAAGGTGTTATAGAATAATTTCATGAAGGTATATGTGGAGGAAATTATGCTTGGAGAGAAACATCATACAAAATAATGAGAGCGGGTTTTTATTGGCCGAAATTGTTTTCACAAGTTGGAGAAAAGGTGAGAAGTTGTATTCCATGTCAGATATTTGCTGGAAAGAAAAGGTTAGCAACACTTACACTTGTTCCAGTAGTGATTGAAGCACCCTTTTTTTACAGTGGGAACTAGATTTAATAGGAGAAATAATTCCAATATCCAGTAATCAACATAGATGGATCCTAACTGCTAAAGACTACTTCACAAAGTGGGTAGAAGCTATCCCTGTCAAGAACGCAACAGATGTTGCTATCATCAAATTCATCAAAGAAAATATATTATCCAGATTTGGTTGTCCACAATAGATAGTCACTGATAATGCACAAACATTCAGTAGTGTTAAAATGATAGAGTTTTTCCAAAAGTATCAGATTGTATTACATCATTCTACCCCATATTACCCTCAAGGAAATGGATTGGTAGAATCATGAAATAAGAGTTTGGTCAAAGTTATAAAGAAGGTACTATCATATCACAAAAGGAATTGGGATAGTCATCTCAAGTATGGAGTTTGCGCTAATAGATTATCACTTAAAAGATCTACTGGTAAATCCCATTTTCAACTTATATATGGCACTAAGGCCATTTTTCCTGCACAACTAGCTTTTCCTGTTATGAAATTTTTGCAAGAATCATATGAAGAACCTGATGATTTTTCAAGAAAAATCAATCAGATCATTGAGTTGAATCAAGACAAAGATGAAGTTCAATACAAGCTTCGTCAATACCAAAAAAGGTGAAGAGTATGTTTGACAGAAAGGCTAGAGGAAGAGACTTCAAGAAAGGAGATTTAGTCTTAAAATGGGATGTCTAAAGAGAGGAAAGAGGAAAACATGGTAAATTTGATAATCTTTGGTTAGGACCATTTAGCATTGTAGAAGTGAATGGAAATAAAAGTTTTATCTTGTAGAATCTAGAAGGAATATATTGTTCATTGCTTGTCAATGGACAATATCTTAAACACTATATTCAGTATTGATGTTAGTACAGTCATAGTCCATTCAACATTACTAGTTTTTATTTACATTTTCTGTCAAGTGTGATTTTCACAGCAAAGACTTGATAACTTGATGAGAAGACACATGGATCTGCATGTTCTCTGCATCCCATAGGAAAAATCAGTCCCTAGATGGAGTCGATGTTGTAACTTACTTTGCATTTTACACATTATTTGTTGAGAAAAGTAAAAAATTATTTATATTATATATAATAATATATATATATATATATATTATATAATAAAAGAGAAAATTAGAAAAAAAGGGATATAAAAATTAGAAAACATAGCAAATTAGAAAAATGAAAAAAAACAAATCGTTGAGACTTTGGAAACGACTGCTAATTTAAATGTTGTCCATCATTATTAATTAGTTGATTAACTTTTTAAAACATAATTAACAACTAATTATAATCTTTTGATAAATTTGATTTTACTCTGTCATTTTTTGTAATAATCGCGCTAATCTTGACTGTCGAGATTGTTATCACTCAGGTTTTCCCAAAAGTTGTAAGAAAGGGAAAGGAGGCTGAGGCAACCACAAACCAATCTTTTAGATACAAATTCTAGCCAACCTGCATCCAAAGAGGGCTCTCTCTTTAAGTTTTAGCTTTGTTTTTCAAATATATTAAGCTAGTTGTGAAGTTTAGGAGTTTGTTTGAGTTTGGGTGGTGAGATTCAATAACAAAGGGATAAGACTCAGTATTTTTAGGCCATTGGGCTAATGGAGTCAAGTAAGATGGATTTACTGGACTTGGTTTATTAACAAATGATGGTTTTACAGAGCAAGATGGTCAAACAGAGAACCAACAACGATTTGAAATATATGGAATGATTTCAAAATGGGTGAAGAGCAGTTAAGAATTCTTCAACTTATTTGAAAAAATGGAACAGGAATTGATTACAAGTAAAGAGCAATTAAGTATTCTTTAATTAATAATCAAAGTGGCAAAACTAGAAAACAGGAGCACTTAAGATTTCACTGCTTATTGTAATTCAGAAGAAAACATAGAAAATGATAACTTTTTGAAGACATAGTGCAATCAAGCATATTTTGAATTACTCTTTTTTGTTTATCATTCGGATGTGAAACAAAGATGATATAATAAACAAGAAAAACTTTAACACATAAGGTATAAAGGACTTATTGATCCGGTGTTTGATTCAAGAAATCTATAAAAATTCCTTTGCCTCAATTCTTTATCTAGCAAGCCACACGAAATTTTTATCCAATCAGCACTTTATTCCAAAACACCAGTGTTATAACAATGTATATGAATCCACCCTCAATACTCCAATTGAGGGATTATTTATACAAAATATTTTACACAAAATATCTCATAACAGAGTGAGATACATTCTAGTGATGACAAATTACTTTTACAAGAAAATAGAGACAGCTAGTCTCGAAGATGGGAGAAAAGCAAACAGATGTTGTGCTGTTCCTATTTGTGCTGAGTGTGCTGGAGGCAGGTCCTTTTATTTGGCTTGTTGTTGTTTTCTATGGTAATTTCGTGTTGGCTGCCCTGTTTGACTGATTCTCTTTACATGCTTTATTACTCTTCGACCTGTTTTGACCCCTGTTCACCTTTATTTATATATGTTTATCTCAACAAGGTAAATAGCCCAAAATTCACCTTTTACCAAAGATCAAATTTACAAAATTTCTAACATATCTTCCCACCATTTCTGCTCTGGCAATTTTTGCTTCTAAAATTTCCTGAGAGTTTCATCAGTCTCTGTATATCTAAAAAAGTTAGGTTGAATGGTGAATAAGTGCTTTACGTCATGCTCAATGTAGAATAATTTTTCTAAGCTGTCATAGAGAACTCAGCCTGCGGGAAGTGCTTTCACTCCTCGTGCACTTGATGATGAGATAGCTTGATTGTTGGCATACTTATTCAATTTATCTATGTAATCAATGTGTTTCATTAACTTATCCTTAATGACCAAAGGACTTGGTAGCCCTTTACTTTGCAAAACTGTGAATTTCTCCATAAAAGAATTGATTTCTACTTGCATGTCTTGGCATCTTCTCTCTAAGTTTTGCATCAAGGTTCTCTTGGTTAGAACCCTTTTGATTTACAAAATGTTGTCTATCCTGTCTGAGATGCCAAGTTTTTCTAGCTGTTCTTTGTTTTTGTTATTCAAAAACTGTATAAGCCTATTGGCTTCCTCTGGCATTTTACCCAACTGTGCTCTTGTCTGCTGAATTGCTCCATGGGCTGTTTTTATTAAGTCGATCTGCTCATAGATCACTTGGATAGATGGCTATATTTCATTTATAGATTGAATGATATTAGCCCAAAGGATTTTCCTGATTTCTGCCAAGGGATTATAAAAAATGAGTTCTTGTTCTAATGTTTTTACTTTACTTTCTAAGGCTTTAATCTCCTTAGTTTTTTCCACAACACTTATTTTGAAGATATCATAATTTTTCTCTGCCTTAGCCAATTGCTCCTTTACCTGTTTCAACTCTGTAACCTGTAATTTCCATTCCTCCATGGCTTTTATCAATTCTTCAGTGCTCATATTAGTACTGCTACCTGGTGTTGTACCTGCTGTTGATGTACCTGTAATTACCTCTATTGTGACTGCTGGGACATTTGGAGCTGATGTTGTTCCAAGTGTAGAGGGAATTGCAGTTGAGACTATGGGGATTACCTCAAGCGGTTGAGAGGTCGACTCTCCTTGCTTTTTCTTCAGTGCTTTTTCCAATGCCTGCTCTGTATCATTTAATATTTCATTAAGTTTCAAGAGAAGGTCCATCATGTCTTCTTCGGATTTCTGTTGTATAACTTCTGCAGTTTGTGGATGCCTTGAGGGAGGTAGTTTCAGTTGTTTCCTCAGGGCAGCAATGTCCTCTTCTTTCTTCTTAATTAGTGTCTTTATACCTTTAACATCTTTGGGATCATGTCCCAATCCAATGATGATTTCTTCCAATGATTTGATCATGTTAACCTTGGCCAGAGAAAAGGCTTTCTCCAAATGTAATTGAATTGTTGTGTTGTCCAAGGAATTTTGAAATTTGTGGGCCAACATTGCTTTATCAACCAGTGTGGAATAAACCATTTCCCCAGTCTTCTTGTGAAGTTTAATTTGGTCCATAGGATGAATATCTTTGGCCAGGACCTCCAAGTTTTTCTGATATAGTCTGCTGCTGACTGGGTTTGTTGCACCTTTGGTTTAAAATAACTCATTAACATTTTACCTTCTTTAATGTCATAGGCCGACATTAATCTCTGTTGCTTTGTGGGGACCATTTTCAGATATTGACCATAAATTTGAAGCCTTATTGGGTCATTCCTGGCTTTCATCTCTGTGAAAGTCTTCTTAATATCTGAGGCTGGTTTGCTTTGTGGCATGGTGGACGATACTTCTACACTGTGTTGTCTTTCTAGCTCCTGCACTTGTGAGCTAGTTGAGTTTCCTCCCAATGGTGGAGTTTGCTGGCTAATTGCCCTTTCACCTCTTAGACTATCAGTAGTCTTTTCAATGATTTCCTCTTCTGACAAAGGGTTCAGTCTTTGTCTTTTTGCTCCAGGTTGTTTTGCAGGTCCACTGATACGTGTGGCGGTTTATCTGTCCCTCTTTTTGTTTCTTTCCTCATTTAGAGGAGTTTGCAATGATGGAATTTCTGTTGCTTTAGTTTGGGCTGAAGGAATTTGTACTTGACTCTGTTCTATCCCAAGCCGATCTGTCATTGTAGGCTGCTCTGTGGTATCTATCTCTCTGCCCTTGGAAGTCACTGTAACTAGTATGCTGGTGTGGAGTATCAAGGAAGGTATGTTTCGATGGTTATTTTAGTATCCTTTCATTAGAACTTAAAAGCCTTTTGCATTAGAAATTTAGATAATGATGAGGATTTATAACGAAACACGAGAGATTAATGGGAAACACTGATAATTGTCATTTCTATGTGCAGGAGGGTGGAAAAACGGAAGGTGGCCATTCCAAAGGTAAAGACAAGGATGAGCTAACTATTGTCCCTTTGACGGGAGACCGCAAGCAAACCAGATCAAAACGGATCAAGCCAGGGAAGGAAGCGGAGATACCAGCACGGAGCAGAAAAGGAAAGAAGTGACGCAGTATTAACGATTCTGCGAATCCCTCAGGATCTTAGATCCTGAGGGATCGTTATTTTATCTATTTTCTATATCTAGATATCTCCACCATCTTCCTTATATAAGGGATAGCACGGTTGGCTAGAGGAGACGGTTTTTATGTAATTTCTTTTAAGGAAGATCAAAACTGTAACCTTTATGTTCTGTTGAAGACTTGAGTTCCTGTAATTTTATTTCATGCCTTAATACAGACTTGGTTACTCTTTTATCTTTGAGCCTGGATCAATCTTAAGCGATGTACCCCTAGAGGCTAAGGGCCCGACCCTGGAGGACACTTGCTCTTGTACCAATACGCGTGGTTTCTGTGTGCTTTGTTCATAGACGTAATCTGGTAATCTGCTGTGTTTTAAGAATATTATATTACATGCTCTATTATGTTTAACTCGTTTCATGTTCCTGTAAACCAAAGCTTTATATTGATGTTGTGTCATATTACCAATCCTTTAAGTGTTGATCAATCTCTACAGGATATCGTCACTCCATTACAGAGTCCATTACGATTGTGTTTAACATTATAACAGTTATCTTGAAAGATCTGATTTCATATGATCATTGAATGGTACTATTTTCATCTTGAGATGCAATCGTATGTGTTTATTTAGATCAATAACAGAAGCAAATTAAACACGGTGTGTTTCTAAGGTTGTAATTGGTAGTGTTGTTCCATAGCATGGGTACATCTTTTAAGACTGAAGGATTGATGTTTTGATTGGAGTGATTAAATAGAATTACAGCTTGATGAACTTCGTTACTGCTTATTTCAACTGCTGTTCCATTTCTGAATTGCTATTCCATTTCTGAATTGTTGTTCCATTTTATTTGCTGTTCCATTTATTTGTTGTTCCATTTTAATTATTGTTCCATTTCAATTGTTGTTCCATTTTTAGATTGCTAATTTGTTGTTTTATTAAGGATAGTCTCGAGCTGTAATGAGTATCAGCATCTGCTATTTGGCTCCCAGACCTCTGATCTGCCCCCATCAGTTATGAAAGGGATGAGTTATTGCTACTGAACCCTTGGTTGATGTGTTATTCTATTTCATTGCTATTTCCTTTACTTGCCGTTTCATTTATATTCATCAAGGACGATCCCAAGCTATAGTGAGCCCTAGCATCTACTACCTGGTTCCCAGACCTTAGATCTGTTCTCATTAGTTATAAAAAGGATGGGTTATTGTACCGAACCTTTGGCTGATGCAACGCTTGGTGTGATTTAGTCTTTTGAAGTAGTTAAGTTGTAGATACACATTGATTTACTCTTGTAGCTTTTTAAACAGGTGTACTACAAGCATTACTCTGACAAGTGCTAAGCCTCAGACTGAGACACTCTTTCAAATAACCAGACGTTCCCGGATTGACATATTAATGTGAGGTAACTAGAGGTGAAAGAGACCCTTTTTATAGCTCTACATTTTGGCGCCTTTGCCGGGGAAAGAGTGTAGCCATTTGTCTTTTTCAGGGTAGTGTACGAACCTGCTAGGGAAGAATTGGGTTTTGAAAACGAAAGGTAAGAACCTACGTGCAGAGCATGTAAAAGCCCTGCTCCTTTGCCCGCTTTCCTGCAGATTTGCTGCTATCTGCTTAAGATTTAGTAGTTAAATTGAGTGCATGACTAAGTAGAAAAAGCCGGAGAAAAATCCCAAACCTTTACTAAAGCCAGAAAAAGCTAAGGGGCCGGTGACCCTTGGTCGATCAACATTCATAGACGAAATCTATAAGAAAGCCGAATCTCAGCCTTCAGTAGGACCCAAGAAAGTTACTTCCAAACAACCTATTAGTTCCCTTCAGGCCACAGGTTCGCCATCTGAATCCTTTGCTGAGGTGCATAGTCAAACTGACGAACAAGACTTTCAAGAAATTGAAAATTCTATTCCAGAATGACTGCAAGAAGGGAATCTCAGTAATCTTTGTGAAGGAGAAGGGGAAACAGGGGACACTGGGGAGCCAAGATCTCCTCCTAGGATAACTCAGCCATTGAATAGCCCAGATAAAGGGAGCGCGGTAAAAATTATTATTGAAGAAACCATATCCCCTCAGACAGAAATCCCAGATAGAGGAAGTGTTATTAAAACTGTTCTGGTTGAAAACATTCCTCCTCAACCTAGGAATACCCTCTTAGATATTCAGAAAGATTATTGGCATATATTTGACCCAATGGCTCAAAATCCACCAAACACCCAAACCTCTACATTACAATACCCCATAGTGGATTCCGTGGCAAATGCCCCTATGAAAGAAATCCCCCTTCAACACATCCCTACATTTCATGGATTTACATCAGAGGACCCAGATGCATTTTTATTTGAATTTGATGTACTATGCAGGGGATATGATTACACCACTGACCCCCAGAAACTAAAATTGTTCCCCTCTACTCTGAAAGGGGTTGCTCTAAGATAGTTTATGGGATTAGGTGGTGGAGTTATAAATAACTGGGAACAAATGAAATAATATTTTCTGAAAAAATATCAAGACTACTGCAGGTCTAGAGAACTAAAAGATGAAATATTTCAGATGATAGCTAGACCAAACGAAACATTAGAAGAATATGTGGAACATTTCCAGTATAATCTACAAAGATCTCCCTATGCATCACTGCCATTGCCTGATAATGTGTTGAAAACATCATTAATAAGGGGCATGAAAGAACAATGGATTGAAACGTTAAACATTATGGGGAAAGGGGATATTTATCAGGAAAGTTTTGCTGACATAATTGATTTATGTATCAGGAGTTTGAGAGGTAGTATGCGAATCAAACTAGTAGAACATGATCGATTTGCACGAGAAAACAAAATTTCATCAGAAGGAGTAACATGTGTGGAAATTGGAAATTTATTTGAAAATTTTAAAACTGATATACTAGGAACACTGACTACAGAATTGGATGTTTTGCAGGCTAAGGAGAAACAAATGGAGGCAGAGCAAAATTTGGCAATCTTCTGCCCCAGGTGCAGGAAGAAGCATAGCCATAAGGAGTGTCCACTAGATACAGTTCAGACTTGCGCCATCTGTAAAAGGGATCACTCTACAGAAAGTTGTCCCTCATTACCTGGATTGAAAGCGGTATATAAGGAAGCAGAAGAAGAACCAGAGGCAGTATATCTACTCAACCAACGTTGTCAGTGGCAGCTGCAACAAACTGGTATGTTTTCAGACCCAACTTCTTCTTTTCTGTATCCGCAGTACAATACTCAATAGTATAATACATGGCAAAGTCAGTTTCAACCCCCATTTCCAAACTGGTCATCACAGTCGTATCCTTCTGCAAACCCGTGGCTAAATCAGACAAGCCAATCTGGTTGGTCGAATCCTCCTTATCCCCCACCATACTGGCAAAACAACCCATACCCACCACAAT
>APFE031118914.1:0-15852 GCA_000404065.3 Pinus taeda | reverse complement strand
CCAAAGGGCTATCCTTAGCATTTTTGCAGATCTAATAAATGAAGGACTAGAAGTATATATGGATGACTTTACTCCATAAGGAGATGAGTTTGATCCACCATTGGAGACACTAGAAAAAGTTCTACAACGTTGCATAGCTACCAGGCTTTGTTTAAGCCATGAAAAATACTACATGATGATGACGGAAGGACTTATTTTAGGACACTATATTTCAGCAGCTGGCATTCAGGTAGACCCAACCAAAATCCAAATACTTTTCCTTATTCCTACTCCTACTACTCAAACAGAGGTACGTAGCTTTCTTGGATTCTCTGGTTATTACAGAAGATTTATAGAACATTATTCACGCATTGCTGCACCATTGTATGCACTAACTGGTAATATTGACTTCCTTTGGACAGAAAAATGTGAACGTGATTTCAACGATCTGAAAAAGCTTGTATCTACAGCCCCAGTCCTTCGGGGACCAAATTGGGATTTGCCATTCGAGATATCATCTGATGCCTCAGATACAGCCATTGGAGCGGTCCTTGGACAGGAGGAGGATAGAAAACCATATGCAATTTAATTACATTAGCAAAAATCTATCCCCTGCTAAATTAAATTACACTGTCACTGAAAAAGAATTTCTAGCTGTTATACATGCTGTCAATAAATTCAGACATTACATCACTGGATATCATGTTATCTTGTATACAGATCATTCTGCTATAAAATATTTAGCAAACAAGCATGTTACAAATGGAAAAATAACTAGATGGTTGATTTTATTGCAGGAATTTGATATTACAATGAAGGATCGACCCGGGAAAGAGAACCCGGTGGCTGATTTCCTCTCAAGAATGCCAAAACCAGTCGATGTAGCAGCAGTTGAAGACCAGTTTCCAGATGAGCATCTCTTTGCTGTAGCTGTTCAAACACCCTGGTATGTTGATGTCGCCAATTACCTAGCAGTAGGTAAGCTACCAAAGCATCTAACCCCTAATGAGCGAAAATAGATTGTCCAGCAAAGTATCAGATTTTCCTGGATTGGGGGCTATTTTTTTCACACAGGGGCAGACATGCAAATCAGGAGATGTGTTAGACAAGATGAAATTTTTGATATATTGAAAGCATTCCATGACCAACCATGTGGTGACATTTCGCTGATCGCAGGACTGCACATAAAGTATTACACACAAGGTATTATTGGCCCACAATCTTTAAAGATGCAAAGAAATTTGTCCAAGCATGTGACAGTTGCCAGAGAGCGGGACGCTCTAGTCACTCGGATGAGATGCCTTTAAAACCACAGTTAGTCATTGAACCATTTGAGCGTTGGGCTCTTGATTTCGTGGGACCAATCAACCCACCATCAAACCAAAAAACATACATTTTGGTGGCAACAGAATATGTCACCAAGTGGGTTGAAGCAGAAGCCCTGCCCAGAGCTACAGAAGAATCTGTTATACAGTTCCTACTCCATCTATTTGTGCGCTATGGCCTCCCTAGAGAGATAATCACAGATGGAGGGCCACAATTTGCTGGGAACAGAATAGTGGCAACACTCAATAATTATCACATTCAACATAAAATTACCACTCCATATCACCCACAGGCAAATGGGCAAGTAGAAAGCAGCAACAAGATAATAGAAATGATTCTAACAAAAACAGTTGCATCACATAGACGCGATTGGGCTGCCAGACTACCAAAAGCACTGTGGGCTTATAGAACAACATGGAGAAGCACCACTGGTCACTCACAGTACCATCTAATGTTCAGAAAACAACCTATCTTTCCTATAAAATTTGAAATCCAGACATTACGAACAACAAAAGAAGTTGGTTTAGACTTAACTGAGGCACAAACTAATCGATTACAACAGATTAATGAGCTGGATGAAATCAGGCTCTCTACACTTCAACATACTTCCCTGATACAGCAACAGAGAGCTGAATGGCATGACGCTCTCATTAAAAATAGAGTCTTCCATGAAGGAGATTGGGCTCTTTTATATGACTCTAGATTTCAGGACTTCCCCGGGAAACTTCAGACTAGTTGGCTGGGACCATATGAAATTCAGAAAGTACATGACAATGGCACTCTTACATTGACTACTATTGATGGTTCTGGGTATACCTTTAAGGCAAACGACCATCGAGTCCGTCTTTATCGCAAACCACTTACTCGGGAGTCCTTCTGCCAACAACTACGCCAAGATTCAGATATGGAAATCTTACGGGAGGAAGACAAGTCTCCTCCACCTGTAACTCACTAAGAAGTTTACTTTTCCTTACAATTTGTATATAACTTCTTGAATTATTTTTTTGTACATATCTTTGCAGCATGTTTTGTTACTTCTATTGTTCCTTTTTTTTCAAAAGGAATAGCACTTTTTGATTTTTGTTGTTCCTTTTCCAAAAGGAACAACACTTGTGATTTTTGTTGTTCCTTTTCGAAAAGGAACAACACTTGTGATTTTTGTTGTTCCTTTTCCAAAAGGAACAACACTTGTGATTTTTGTTGTTCATTTTCCAAAAGGAACAACACTTTTGATTTTGCTGTTCCTTTTCCAAAAGGAACAACACTTGTGATTTTTGTTGTTCCTTTCCGAAAAGGAACAACACTTATGATTTTTGTTGTTCCTTTTCCAAAAGGAACAACACTTTTGATTTTGTTGTTCCTTTTCCAAAAGGAACAACACTTTTGATCTTTTTTGTTCCTTTTCCAAAAGGGACAACACTTTTGATTTTTGTTGTTCCTTTTCCAAAAGGAACAGCACTTGAGTGTTTTTGTTGTTCCTTTTTCAAAAAGAACAACACTTGTATGTTTTTGCTATTTCCGAAAGGAACAACACTGTTTGATTTCTACCGATCTTTTCCAAAGGAACGACACTTGTTTGATTTTGCTGTTCCTTTTCAAAAGGAACAACACCATTGATTTCTACTGTTCCTTTCTCCAAACGAACAGCACCTGTGAACAGTTGTTGTGCCCGAAGCACTACTCATATGATTTTGAAACAGCTTGTTTCTTCTTAAGGATGCTTAATGCCAATGTTCTTTTGAGTCTTTTGGGAATACAACAATGCACTTATGTGATGGAAACAAAAACACAGTATACGGAAATCAGTAAATCATAAATCGCTATCTTTATAAGAGACCGCCCTAAATTAGTGAAAAGACGCAGGGAAAGACATGCTTATTTATCATCTTTCGCTGCCATTGTCTACTAACTCCGTTCTGATTGGTTATCTGTATCATGATGGTTCTTTTTTCCTTTTTGATTATCATTTGGCAATAAGATCAAAGGGTCTATACCTTTCCATTGGGATATTAAGACTTCTTCCACCATTCCTACTCTTAAGCAGTGTTGAACCACCCTTTGTGTATAAATAGGAAAGGCTCTCTATTTAAAACAAGAAAAAAAGAAGGAAGCAAAACAGGGTTTCTAAAAATTGTCAAATTGCAGGATAGGAAGTCTCATCACGAGCTGGCCTACCATGATCATTAGGATGAAAGCGAAGTGGCATTCCCACTAGGGCCACCACACCTGGGAAATGGTCCAAAAGGTATATCAAAATAAGTAACCCTTGGAACAAGAGGTCTCACCACGAGCCGGCCTGCCCACTATTTGCTCCTCCCTTGTGAATGGCATTATGATTAATTGGTCACCAAGCTAGCATAGTGGCCTACAGTTTGACATTATCTAACGCTTCCTGGCATACACAAAGGACTATGGTTCCCCGGGTGAAATAAACAACTCTGCCAAGGTTATGGACACCTGTTAGCAGCAGAGCTCTGTTAATGGTATTGAAGTCGTACTTTTACACCAATAGGTAAGGAGATTATATCCTCTTGTTTCTTATGACGTGATAATTAATTATATAATTACCCAACCATATGGCGCATGACTATCTATTATCGCCAATCATTACGGAGCTAGTGACAATGACCGCATGAGACTCGCTATTTATGGCAAATGTCTTATCCCCGAACTTCCATCAACTCGCCGCAGTCCCTTACGTATTAAAAGCGATCTAACTTTCTACCTCGATTTCAGTAATAGGTTGTTTTTGTGGACATGGCATATTTTCATAAGTTGTTCCATAAAGGCCTCGCGACAGAACAGACGTTGCTCCTTTATTTGACGGCTGGGACAGCCTATCACATTGCGGGGGGGGAGGTAACCTCATCATTCCCCAGAGCATGTGTCAGTCCTATATTCGAGAAAATTTTGTACTCTAGCACAAAACGACTCAACGGTATGATTATTTGCTATTTTTGTTTTCTTCTGCATGAGTTGCTATTCAAAGTTTTTTTTCCCATTGCATACGCTGTTGCATTTGAATTTGAACAAGGAATACGCCACCAGCTCCTCTGCGTTTCAAAGAACAGCTGTTGTTCCTTTGAGAATTTGCAGTGAAACTATGGGAGGAAGGTCAGTCCGCCGAGAACCACAAACATTAACTGTTTCGGCTGCAGCCCGAAGAATCCTGAAGAGAGCAGGATGGTTGACCTATCTCAACCACCTGAAGGAGTCTAATGAAACAGTAGCGAAAGAATTTTTACAGAACCTACTGGAAGAATACTCCATAGTAAGAGGAAGACGAATAGCAGTCACTAACGACATAATAGCAAGAGTCATGGGACTACCGGCCACGGGACCAGTATGGACAATAAAGAAGGAAAGGCTGCAGAAGATTTTGGAAATCTTTCAGGATGAGGGCCAGAATTTGACAATCCGAGGAAAGGGGGTGCTACCAGCAATGCTAGGAGAGCCATGGGCGGAATTGGCGAAAATCATCCAGAGCTACATCACTTGTGAGGGCAGAAAAGACGTGGTAAGACCACGACATCTTAAACTCCTAGTTGTCTTAAAACAAAAATGTTCTGTGAATTTGCCTGCATTATTGAATTTACTATTGCATGATGTCGCACGAAGTATGAAAAAGGCACAACACGTAGAATCCATTGTTAGGCACCATGGATTAATTCACTTGATAGTGAATTATAGTCTCACTCGGCAGCAGAACAGCTGGGAAGAATTAATTGCTATTATCAATAAACAGACAGCCACATTTGGACACCCAAAAAAATGAAAATGAGTTGATAGCACACCCCAACGTTCAGAGAAACGAAAGCAGGACGCTTGCACAGAAGTGCAAGCTGAAAAACAACCTGAAAAACGACCCGAAAAGCGGAAACATGACGCTAGTACATCTGAACAACCAGAAAAACGTAGAAAGTCGACAAGGCTTGCAGGGTTACAAGGAGGGCTGGAGAAGCCCCAGGAAGGCACGAGCCAAGCAATAGAAATTGAAGATGAGCAGTCTGCAGAAACAGAAACAGAGGGAGAAAGTAACGAGGAAGTAGAGCAAACTGTAGAGACAGAGACAGAGGAAGAAACCAGTGAGGAAATAGAGCAGTCTGCAGAAACAGAGGAAGAAGAAGAAGACGTCGAGAGAGAAGAACAGTCTGCAGAAACATAGACAGAAGAAGAAGACGTCGAGGGAAAAGAGCAGTATGCAGAGGCAGAAACAGAAGAAGAAGAAGAGGAGGCAGAGCAATCTACAGGAAGAGAAGAAGAATAGGATGAGCAGACTGAAGAAGAAGGAGATGAGAAGAAAGAAGTTGAGCAGTCCGAGCAGGAGGAAGGAATGGAACAGCAGGAAGGAAGCCCATTACCAGACCCGTTAGGGGAAAATGAATTGGCCAACATTTTGGCCAATATGGGCGAATATGGCCAACCCCTGAGTCCATCTAACCTCCAGGCCGTAGAGAAGACCCAGGAGAAAGACGCACCCGAGGAATTGCATGCAGAAGAGGCAGAAGTAGAAAATTCGCCCGTTCATAATGAGAAGATAACAAAAAATGCTGAGCAGGAACAACCCGTTCCTAGTCAGAAGGCACCAGAGGAAAGTCCGGAGGAAATAAGGGTAGAAGAGGAATCAGCCCAAGAAATAACAGGGCCAAGCAAGGTTCTTACCCCAGAATATCCACCTCAAGGAGAAAATCAGGAAGCTAGCCACAGTCCAACCCACAGTGAACAGCCTGCAGTTCTTTCTGAAGAGTTGATGGAAATAAGGGAATTACAAAAGGAAAAGTGGACATTGTTAAACATAATAGTCAGGCTTCACCAGCAGATTAGGATTCTAAAAGCGAGGCAAAGGGTTAAAGGGAATTCAGGAAAAAAAGGATTGACCACACCAATAAGATCCATTAAGAGCAGGAGGCGGAGGACCAGAAGCCATCCCACTGCTCAACACCCTGGCAGAAGCCAAACTGTTGTTCCAAATGAAGTTGAAGAACAAATTATTGTTCCAATTGCAGCAGAAGAGCAAACTGCTGTTCCATCTGAAAAGGAATAGCAGTGGGCTGGAGTTCGTGTTAAAATTGAAAAAGATGATAAGATGGTTCAGACAGAGGCACCACCTTCGGAAGTAATAAGGGTTATGAATTCAAAGCAGCGCAATAAGAAAGTTCAAGTAAAGCTCCTGGCATCCACAGATGCATGGAAGAAGGACCCGAAAACAAGAACCCTTCATCAACAGTTGAAGCAAGCCCAACAAGAAGCAGAAAAGCTGAGGGAGCAAATGATCCCCTAAAAAAAATATGAAGAATTACAGCAACAGCTAAGAAACGTCAACCTATCTGAAATCCAAGCTTTCGAAGGATGGCAAAAGGAACAAGAGAAATTTGCCAAGGTAACCCGTAGATTAGATGTAGTTATTAAACATATGGATACCTTGTGTTCTCTATACAATGATGTCCTAGCATGTAGAGCCCCTGCCAAGAACTATGCCATATTTCTAATGGAAAGGTACTTACGATTGAAAATAAAGGCTGTTAAGGCAGGGGCTCCCATAGAAATTAACACTATGAATGATTTTATAAATTGCTATAAACATTATGGGGTAAAAGTGCAAAGGTTATTGTGTGAATTTTACTTGCATAACCTCGTACTAGAACATGAGACCGAGTTGAACCCTGGCCCTTTTGTTAGGGATATTCAATTGCAAGCATTTATTTCATTTGCAGTCAATCAAATTAAATGGCTTAAAGCCTACAATGCATTTCAGAGACAAGAAAACCGATTAGATCTTATGGGTAAGAGCTGAGCCTAGAGACCCATAACAGTTATGGAGAAGTCATAGAAATCTCATGAGGGCTCCAGAAGTGATTGAAGCATTAGGACCCATGCATGAAGCAATCATTCGGCAGGGGCTTGAATTCTTTTCTTCCATTAAAGACCCCGCCGTTGAAGCAGCTAAATTTCGATATCGAGTATCTAATCCGAACATTCAGCTTAGAGAGCCATTTAAGTATGAGAATTTTAAGCTTGCTGCTAACCGATTCCCCCTCTATGGCGAACTTGTTTTGAGGGCAGGGCCATCCTGGTTAGGATATAGGTTCTAGAGTCCAATCATTTGGCATCCTGCACCCGGATACCAAGCCCTGTATGAGATGCCCGAGGGCCAAACAAGCCATTTCTTTGATCATCTAATTTCGCATCATGGATATAGGCCCCCTCACGAGATTCCATCTCCAGCCTACTCCCTCACTGCTTTGCATGTCAACTACAATGTTTTCATGAGGCCATGAAAAATGGTAAGCTGGGGGTGTGTGGAGTATCAAGGAAGGTATGTTTCGATGGTTATTTTAGTATCCTTTCATTAGAACTTAAAAGCCTTTTGCATTAGAAATTTAGATAATGATGAGGATTTATAACGAAACACAAGAGATTAATGGGAAACACTGATAATTGTCATTTCTATGTGCAGGAGGGTGGAAAAACGAAAGGTGGCCATTCCAAAGGTAAAGACAAGGATGAGCTAACTGCTGTCCCTTTGACGGGAGGCCGCAAGCAAACCAGATCAAAACGGATCAACCCTGGGAAGGAAGCGGAGATACCAACACGGAGCAGAAAAGGAAAGAAGTGACGCAGTATTAACGATTCTACAAATACCTCAGGATCTTAGATCCTGAGGGATCGCTATTTTATCTATTTTCTGTATCTAGATATCTCCGCCATCTTCCTTATATAAGGGATAGCATTGTTGGCTAGAGGAGACGGTTTTTATGTAATTTCTTTTAAGGAAGATCAGAACTGTGATCTTTATGTTCTCTTGAAGACTTGAGTTCCTGTAATTTTATTTCATGCCTTAATACAGACTTGGTTACTCTTTTATCTTTGAGCTTGGATCAATCTTAAGCGGTGTACCCCTAGAGGCTAAGGGCCCGGCCGTGGAGGACACTTGCTCTTGTACCAATATGCGTGGTTTCTGTGTGGTTTGTTCATAGACGTAATCTGGTAATCTGCTATGTTTTAAGAATATTATATTACATGCTCTGTTATGTTTAACTCGTTTCATGTTCCTGTAAACCAAAGCTTTATATTGATGTTGTGTCATATTACCAATCCCTTAAGTGTTGATTAATCTCTACAGGATACTGTCACTCCATTACAGAGTCCATTACGATTGTGTTTAGCATTATAACAGTTATCTTGAAAGATCTGATTTCATATGATCATTGAATGGTACTATTTTCATCTTGAGATGCAATCGTATGCGTTTATTTAGATCAATAACAGAAGCAGATTAAACACGGTTTGTTTCTAAGGTTGTCATCGGTAGTGTTGTTCCATAGCATGGGTACATCTTTTAAGACTGAAGGATTGATGTTTTGATTGGAGTGATTAAAAAGAATTACAACTTGATGAACTTGGTCACTGCTTATTTCAACTGTTGTTCCATTTCTGAAGTGTTGTTCCATTTCTGAATTGTTGTTCCATTTCTGAATTGCTATTCCATTTCTGAATTGCTGTTCCATTTTATTTGTTGTTCCATTTATTTGTTGTTCCATTTCAATTGTTGTTCCATTTTTAGATTGCTAATTTGTTGTTTTATTAAGGACAGTCTCGGGCTGTAGTGAGCATCAGCATCTGCTATTTGGCTCCCAGACCTCTGATCTGCCCCCATCAGTTATGAAAGGGATGAGTTATTGCTACTGAACCCTTGGCTGATGTGCTGTTCTATTTCAATGCTATTTCCTTTACTTGCCGTTTCATTTATATTCATCAAGGATGATCCCAGGCTGTAGTGAGCCCTTGCATCTGCTACCTGGTTCCCAGACCTCAGATCTGTTCTCATCAGCTATAAAAAGGATGGGTTATTGCTACCGAACATTTGGCTGATGCACCGCTTGGTGTGATTTAGTCTTTTGAAGTAGTTAAGTTGTAGATACGCATTGATTTACTCTTGTAGTTTTTTAAACAGCTGTACTACAAGTATTACTCTGACAAGTGCTAAGCCTCAGACTAAGACGCTCTTTAAAATAACCAGACGTTCCTGGATTGACATATTAATGTGAGGTAACTAGAGGTGAAAGAGACCCTTTTTATAACTCTACAGCTGGTTTCCTGTGCAGGCTGCTGAGAAGTTCCAGCAGAGGATGTACCAATTCTTGATTGTTGAGGCAGCTTGAATGATACCTATGTTAAAGAGGGCAGTCGTACAATGGAAGGTTGGTTGGCAGGCTGCAAAGCTCGTGTTGTAGTCTCGCTGGTCAGGTGGCGGTTGAATAACTAGAAGTTGATGATGCAACTTCTAGTTAGGAAATATGTATCTATAAAATTGATAATTAATTATAATCCCATTGTATGTGGTCATAATGATATGTACATTGTGTCATCAAAAGCACAAAAAACTAAAAAGAAAAATTAAAAAAGTGTTGTACACTCATGAACATAATAAAATTTGGAAAGATTTCAAAAATGGATCAACATTGTATTTTTTTCATTGTTTATTTCATTGTTTAGAAAAAAATGTTAAAACATGTGTATACTAAATAAATGTCTAAATATATTTAGATGATCTAGTGAAGGAACTAAAGCTCACTAACAAACTTATATTTTACATTTTTTTTTGTTTATATTTACATGGAATATGTTCTTACATAATTTAAATAGTTATATGCTTGTACTATTTATCGATTCATTTATATACTTTTACACTCTAAAATGATATTATGTGTATGGAAATGATATCGATGGATTTTATATATTTTTTGGTCACATATTGATAAATGAATTGCCATTTTCTTAGAAGGTATATTGGAGGAATGGTGGAATCGTGAGGTTTTGGGAGTATACCATTTAATTAGGCATTAACGAGGTAGATTTATGCAAGTTAATTGGCTAAGGTAGTTGCAGTTGAACTTGGGTCGTCGGATATTAGGTTCTAGTGTGCAGTTTTGATCATTATAGGGCCAATTGATTTGGGTAGGGTAGGATATGTTAATAGGATGTATCGATTAGTTATAATAATGGATATCTAAGTTTATCAGGTTTATCTATTATATGATTAGATCGTTTTTTATTGGTGTTTGGGAATATTTCACTCGACTGCAATTTTTTTGTTGAAGAATCCACTTGATTTTGTTTTTGTACACTTCTGGTGGTTTTATTGCCGATATTGGTGATTATTGTCTGGTTTCCTAGGATTCTTACATATGGTCGACACTTTTAGTGGAAAAGTATGTAGAGTTGGTGTCATTTTACAACAGGATTTGAACTAGTGTCCTTCCCTTATGTATTAAGAAAATGGTTTGTTTTATTTATTTGTGGCTAAGATATTTTTATTATATCAAGTTTGTTGTTTATCTGGAACTGCTTGGATTTTGGTTTATGATGTTGACATAAGTGGGTTGATTACATTCTCATTAATTTCGGTAAGGTTATGTTGTTATTTCTACAAAACCCTCCAAATTTTGGCCTATATTCAAAATTTGGAGCCTCCTTTAACCATTTGATTAATCGTTTCTAGTAATAAAAGACATTCCATGCATGTTCTCTAAGTTTCCAAGTCCCTTTGTGAAGAAAACATGTGTCTTTTGGTAAGGGAAGTGTTGCACCTTGTGAAAGAGAACTATAACACACCTTTAGGAGGCACATTTGGTACTAATGGGTTATATTGATCAAAATGGCATGTATGAGACTCATTCCCAAAGTTTTGTGCATTTTTTTGTTCTCATCGTCACCTATGTCACAAAGTATATCCAATGTGTCACACTTGGAGGTAAGTGTCGTTTAGATGTCGTTTCAATGGTTTCATGTTTATTTTTGGAGTTAAGTGTTTTGTTACGTGTGTTTTATCATTATGAGTGTGTTATCATGTTCAATTCATGTTCTAGTTTCATCTCTCACCTCACTAATCCCACACTTAGTCAATTTCTAAAGTGACCCTTTCCTGACCAATGACTCCTCAACTTTCCTCCCTGAACTCGCATTCCACAATATCAAGCCCTAGTGAACATCTCCTGCCTCCTGGAACTACACACTGCGTAGTCACTACCTCTAAAGAATGCATAGTCACAATGCTTAGTTTTTGTCTCTTGTCGCTTAGAACTACACAATTCTCTATCCTAGAAAACCATCCACTACGCACTGCACAGTCTCAGTCAACAGTGAGGCCTCACTACTTCCCTGGCTTAAGAAACTGCACAATCCTTTGGTCCAGTCTTCCCTGAGCTGTTAATTGCACAATCATAGAGAGAAATCCTTCCTTACTGTGTCATTTTCTCCCTCAACTGCACAATCCTATCTCACAGACCATCAGCCACTACGCATTGCACAAATAAAGTGACTAGACCTCCATCACTACCTTTTATAATTGTGCACTGCACAATCGCTGAGCGTCCTCCTCACTTTTGCACTAAGTATCGTGCCCAATCAATGAATTGCATGAATAATATGATAGACTAGGATTTCCAGAGTAATGTCATCTTTACATGAGTGAATTCCATATGCAGGTATTGTATCTTGACATGAAAAGATGATGCTCAAGGAGGATTCCAAGGAGACCATGTAAGAAGAAACTTGTGGTGTTGGGGAATCAAAGATATCATCAAGCAAGAAGATGAAGGGACAATAGATCATGACAGAAGATTGAAGATGAAGATCACAGGAAGACTCCATATCATTCAACCTCTTGGAGAATTAAGATGAGACATGTGTAAGAATTATTCTGAAGAAACATAGATGGAAGTAAGAAGAGAAGCTTGGCATAATAATTCTATAAAGAAGTCCATATCATCAATGTCAATTCACAGCTTGTCTAAGTGTCACATCAAGATTCATATTTGTCATTACATTTCTACACATCATTATGGATGTAATTATGTAATTTCAAAATAATAAATGTAAAGAGTGTGGAAGTCCAAAGGTCACTCATAGAGTGTGAAAAGTTATGTATAAGTCCAAATGTATCAAAGGAGCTTTGAAAAGTCACATGGAAGCCCAAGAGTCATGAAGGAAGCTCAAGAGTCACAAGGGAGGTGGAGAGTCACTATGTTTATTATATAACACCCTCATAGCTCATGCAAAGGAATTTTCACCTTGGCTCCTCAAGCTAGACATGGAAGAGAAGGTTAGGCTTTTTAGAAGTAAGTAGTTTCTTAACATTCCACTATTGGAACAAGTTTTATATCACTATAAAGTTTATCTTGAAACTTTTGCTCAATATAATTTGAAGTTGTTAGAGCTGACACACTTTTCATGCATATGTCATGAATGATTGTGAGGTTTTTATTTCATTGTTTATAGTATATGGTTATGTTAATTCATACTAATGAAAATTAACTATTTCATTAGCTTTAGTATGCATCTTTTGTTATGAAACCAACTCACAAATAAACAGATCAATGACTTACAAATTATCATCTTCTAGGGGGAAACCCCCTTTACATTACATAAATGAACAATTCTTGGATGATACAAATGACAAGACCTCCTTTGTATATATAGGGGTCTAATGGGTCACAATATAATCAAAGCCTACATAGCAATAATAATTTAAGGGAAAAACAATAACAATAGTGGGCTTCTATGGGGTACACCAATAACAATATGGGGGCTACATGGCCACAACAATAACAATAAGGGGGATACACTAGTATTATAGGGACCTAACATTCCCCTTTCCTTAAAAAAAGTGTTGTCCTCAATGCTTGAGTAGTTCTGCATGCTTTTGTATAAAATTCTTATCCTCCTATGTGGAATCTTCAACGAGTAAGTTTTTCAACTTAATGAGATACTTTAAAATTGATCAATTTTGTAGCTATCGGGTTCTTGCTTCCATGTCTGCTTCATGCTCAAATATGATTTTTCCTTCTTCGTCAAGTTATGGAAACACTTTTTGAACTAGAAGCTTGTCACCTATAACCTTCTTTAAGCATGAAACATGGAAAACTAGGTGTACTAAGGAAGATGAAGATAACTCCAATTTGTATGATAGTACCAATATTTTGGAACAACTTTTAAGGACTGTAGTACTTGGGTGATAATTTATTATCCTTATTAGCTTGCTTGAGAGACATTTGTTTGTATATTTGTAGCCGTAAAAATACCCAGTCACCTACCTAAAAAAAAAAAATTCTTTGCGATGCTGATATGCTTGTTGTTTCATTCGATTCTACGCTAGAGTGAGGTTATCCTTTAAGAGCTGGAGAAATTGTTGTTGATACTTGATGTGATCTTCCACTAGTTTAACCTTACAATTTTCTCTTAAAGATGATGTGATTGATGGTGGATGATATCCATAAAGTTCCATAAATGAGGTCATTTTTTCTATAGTATGGAAGGATGTGTTATACCACCATTCAGCGAGAGGTAGCCACTTGACCCATTGTTTTTGTTTGTTAGATAAAAAGAAAAAAGTATATCCTTGTTTGTTAGATAAAAAGAAAAAAGTATATCCTTCCAAAAATTTGTTCATTATCTCAGTTTTCCCATCAGATTGAGGATGATAACATGAGCTATGAGCTAATTGAGTACCAAGACAAGAAAATAATTTTGTCCAAAAATTTCCAATGAAAATGGGATCTCCGTAACTTACAATAATCTTTGGATTTCCATGAAGCTTTTGAATTGTTTCCATAAATGCAATAACAACTGTATTGGCTTTAAAAAGATGAGATAATGCACAAAAGTGTGCATACTTGGTAATTCTATCAACTACCACCATGATGACACTCTTTCCTTCAGACTTGGGTAAACTTGTGATAAAATCCATTTATAGCTCCTCCCAAACGCAGACTTGGAATGGATAAAGGTTGTAGAAAACCCGGGGTATTAACTATATCAACTTTATTTTGCTGGCAAACCAATTATTCTGCCACAAATTTCTAAATATCAAATTTAAGGCCATTCCAAAAAAAATCCTTCTTGACCATATGGTAAGTTTTAAAAAATCATGAGTGCTCTCCTAAGGGAGAGGCATGCAATTCCAAAAAAATCTTTTGTTTGATTTGGGAATTCTTACAAAGATATAAGCGATCTTTGTACCTAATGAATCATTTTTCCAGCTAAACGTATCATATGTACTCGAATCTTGCTGCAATTTTTGAATGAGTGACCACACCTCTTCATCATTCATCCATTCATCCCTTGCTTCGGTTATCCACTTAGGTTGGATAATAGATATGGCACAAAGCATTGCATCCACATCCCCATCTTTTCTTGAGAGTCCATCTACAACAATATTTTTCTTCCCTTTTTTGTAGATGATTTCAAAGTCATAACCCAACATCTTTGTCACCCATTTTTGTTCCTCTTATGAAGGTAATCTTTGTTCCAAAAAGTATTTAAGACTATCATTATCTGTGTTTACCTTGAAGTTTCTTCCCATTAAGTAAGCTCGTCATTGCTTTAGTGCATGTAGTATTGCCAACATTTCCTTCTCATAAATATGTTTGTGTAAATACTTTCCCTTGATTGGATGACGTTAAAAAGTAATGGGTCTTCCTTCTTTTATTAAAACAACACCAATTCCATTTCCTGAAGCATCACATTCCACAATAAAATTTTTTGTGAAGTTTGGCGTAGATAAGACTGATGCTTGGCACATTGCCTCTTTAAGATGTTCAAATGCCTTCTTTTCTTCTAGAATCCAAGAAAATGCATCTTTCTTCAGTAATGATGTTAGAGGTGTTGCTATTCTCCCATAATTCTTAACAAACTTGTGATAATACCCTGTTAACCCGAGAAATCCTTGAAGATGCTTTATGGTTGTGGGGATTGTGCATTCTTTAATGACTATAATTTTGTTAGGATCTACTTAACACCCTCATAAGATACAATAAGAACCAAATATTCCACCTCCTGTACTCCAAAGAATCATTTTGAGGTTTTTTGATATAATTGTTTCTCTGCCAATAGTTTCAGCACCTTGTCAACATGTTGAACATGATACTTCCAAGACTTGTTGTAGATTAGTATATCATCAAAATATACTAACACAAATTTTCTAAGGGTTTCAAAATGGAGTTCATCAAACCTTGAAATATGGAAGCTGCATTATTAAGGCCAAAAGGCATGACCAAAAATTCATAATGACCCTCATGAGTTCTGAATGTTGTTTTTAGAATCTCTTCAACCTTCATTCTAATTTGATGATATCCTGAACGAACATCTAGTTTGGTGAAGTAAATTGCTCCATGTAATGCATCCAACAATTCATTAATGATAGGAATGGGAAATTTATCTTTAATAGTGAGCTCAATGAGATCCCTATAATCTAGACACATACACCATGATCCATCCTTTTTGTGCTCAATACTACTAGAGCAAAGAAAGAACTTTGACTAGGTTGAATTATACCAACCTCTAACATTTCTGTAACCATACATTCAATTTCACTCTTTTGGGCTTAAGGATATCTGTAAGGTCTGATGTTTAGAGTGTTGGGTTGTGTTATATTCTTTCCATGACTAACCTACATAGTGAATTGGGGGGTTAGAGGGGGGATGGAGCCCCCCCTTCGCCGCATCGATTGCGCAGTGGGGGGGTCACAGGGGGGGCGGAAACCCCCCC
>APFE031118908.1:0-10113 GCA_000404065.3 Pinus taeda | reverse complement strand
TTCCGCAATAAAAACATTTAATTATAGAGTTGTTTCTATTTGGATGCATACCTTGAGTTTGATTTGGTCTTTTCTATGTGTTTCCTCTATTTTGTTGTTGTGGGTTTCCTTTTCCTTTGAAGAAATTCTTTTTCGCCATCAAGGCAAGATCTGCACTCTAGGGTTTTAGAGTCAATCTTCTTTCTTCTTCTTGCATTAATATTCCTGCCAGTTCTTCAAACTTTGGGATTTTCTCTCTCGCATTTATCCCAGTGATAAACATTTGGTAGTCATCAGTCACACCATTCATGGTAATGGTTACTAGATCTCTATCTGCAACTATATCACCAATGTCTGCCAATTTGTTCTTCAGATCTTTGATCCTCGCTATGAAGGCAACAACTGTTTCATTCTCCTCCATCTTCAGGGATAAGATCTTACTCTTCAGAAACAAAAGACAATTTGTATTCCTAATCTCATACAAATCCTTCAATATTCCCGAAATTTCGCTTGCTGATTTACATTCTCTGATATGTGGTATGATGCAGTCTTTCACTGACATCTTCAGCAGCGTCCTTGCTTTACCTTCTCGCTTCTCCCAGTCTGGGATCAATATTGATCCAGCTGCTGGCTTTTGCTCATCCCCATTTGCAATCGTCCAAGCACTTTGCACTTCTAACAGAGTCTGCATCTTGAATTTCCAATTTGCATAATTTGAGCCATCGAACTTGTTATACTTATTCAAGTATGCTTCAATCATTTGATTATTCATCTTGGCGATTAAAAACACATTTGACAGGTAAAAAAAATATATGTTAGATTTACCCTAGATCTATGTCAAAGACAGAAATCGCCGATCTCCGCAAGTCCGATTTCTGGTATTTTCAACAGCCTCTAACACTCACTGATCCCTTGCATTTTGCGTGCCCTCTCCATGCGACCTCTGGGCAAGTCTCCACCACACTGCGCGCTCTCCATGGCAATCCTGTGAAGAACCACATATAGGGTCATTGCAGCCTTCTCTCAGCAGACCTCAGCCTCCATGCAGCCTTCTCTCCACAGCCACCGCCAAGACGCAACGCCTTTTTTTTTTGTTTGCACGGCCGGCGTGATTAGCCAACATGGATTCGCAACGGTCATCCAAAATAAAATGTGGGAAGTCTCAATGTGGGATTGGTGCGATTTTTCCCCCAAACCACGCAATGATTTCGCCTCAAGCGCGCTGGGCAAATCCTTCACTCAACGAACAGGTTTCTCAGCCTTGTTGCTCTGATACCATATTAAAAAGTGATGTTTGTATTAATAAAAAACATCCATTAATCAGCTCTACGACAGAGAGTCTGAATCGGGAGAGTCTAGCTCTACAGAACACTCTACATTGTCCATGTACATCACACATTATATAACAATCATAAACTTAGGAAAGTTAGAACCATACTCTAGGAAATAGAAACTAATTCCTATCCTAAGGTATCGTGAACCAATTCACTATTCTAAAATATTCTCCATTATCTTTAACAAAAACTCCACACTAAACTCCCTCTGCACTATATTTACATTCTATGTATAGACCACCATATTCAGAGTGCAAAGATCCTAACCCCTCGTTTCTACCTCTCTACTCTGACATCCCCACATTGAGGGCCCACCTCCTCGTTTCCACCTCACATGGGCAAATTGGTTGTTGTTATTTCCATAAATGTTCAAAAGAAGCGTTGGATTTCGAGATGTCTGTGATTTTCAAAAAATATTGGTATGGTTGAATGTCAAAAGATTTTTGGCTTTACCAATACTTCACAAAATGATTTCTCAAGCAAATTGTTAATGATTAAAGTATCCCATAATTATTTATTGCATGGTATATGTGGTGGCCCAGGAAGCCAAGAACAAAAAAAGGCAAGCTGAAGCCAACGTTCTCTTTTTTTATTATTTACCATTGGCTTCGTACTTTTGATCTGTATGTTGTAGCTTTCATTATGCAGACTTCGGATGCAACGCTCTCTATTTTTTTTTCTTACCATTGGCTTTGTACTTTTGATTCGTATGTTGTGCCTTTCATTATGCAGGCTTCGGACACATTCTCTACACTCTGCACAGCGCTGGTTTTCCATTGTGCGGAGCTCCGCACTCAACATTAATATGCTTTGCCTTCACTCAACAGTACCTTTACCAATGTTATAACATTTTGCTACAATCTTCACCATTTCTCCTCGAGTTGTAACATGCTCCGATGCCCATGCAAATTAAAGCTCATAATCAATGGAAACAAATATAATCATGCAGTTAAATATGCATAGAGAAAAACATTGCACAATTAATCGCAGAGGGAACAAAATGGAAACTAAACACATAGATAGGTGCGTTTTATTTCCAAAATTAGTGAAAACGATATCATCAAAGAATTAAATACGAAGAGAACAATATTACACAATTAAACACACAGAGAACAGAACATCCCACAATTAGCATAGATATACACGTTTTTAAATTTTCAATGAGACAGGGATACATTGTACGACAACCAATAGCTTGTTTAAGCGAGATATAACAAATAGCTACTATTATAGAATATTACCTGAGCAGTGTCCCGAGCGTTTTGAACGATTTGTACACAGTTAAACACACAGCAAAATATACAGTTAAACACACAGCAAAATATATAAATGTTTTTACCATACATTTTAATCAGTAAAACATTGTGATTTAATAATTAAGAGAATATAAAAATATGATTTAATAATTAAGAGAATATAAAAATAAATTGTTCGTAGTGCATCAAATATAATAATAATAGTAATTCTACATTTGTGTAATCTTCATTCTAGTCTTGGTAAAGGGTATTATTAGGCAGAACAATAGCATAACAGTGTCACTATCTAGCAGCATTCATGGAATGGCTACTTACAATTTTTTTTAATGAATTGTTAGGTCTGATAAATACTGAAAATAAAAGACCTCCACTCAGAGTATTATGTCCTATTAAAATTATTTCAGTCCATTGAAAATTAGAAAAAAGATTTCCAGACTATTAAAAAATTATTTTTGAATTTACTAGAAAATAGAAATTATATTAAGCATTTTCCTGAAACTTTGGTTATGGGAAAATAGAAATATTAAGCATTTTCTTGAAACTTTGGTTAAATTTGCAAAATCAATGCATAAGCAACCAGTCTACCAATTAACATGAGAAGAAAACACATATAAGAAGCCTATGATAATTTTCTCCTTATTTTAACAATTTTCTTCAAGTGAGATAAAGAGTTTATAGTTAGTTACCATTTACTTTTTATATTGTACAAGATATTATTATTAATATAGTATTAGTGTAAATTTATTTTAATTTTAAATTTATTAAATATGAAAAAAATTAAATTATTAAATGAATTAATAAAATTATGTAATGTTATAATTAAAAAATAACAAGATGAATCTGGCTTATGGTATTGATAATAAAATTAAATATTATAGGCGATTTTTTTTTATAAATATTCTTAACATATACTTCAGAATTTTTAATTTAAGTAAAATATTTTTATACTATACATTTTATGTGTTTTTAAATACTATTATTTAGTTTATTATATTTATATATTTCCCTTATTTGCAATTTGTTATAATTTTATGTTGCTAAAATCATTTATATAAATATATAGTTTTTAATGTTATATTATATATAAATGATGTGTATATAACTATTTTTTTTATTCATCAAATTTTTAAATTGTATAAAATTATTATTTTTTTAATATCTTTAAACATTGAACATTAACATCCATAGAAAAATATAACATAAGACCAACTAACTAACTATCGTGTTAAAATAATGATCCCACTATTTCTTTATTTTACTTCATTCATAATTCTCTTATTAAAATTTTTTTATAAAGATATATAATTTAAAAATATAAAATATATTAATATTCCTTAAAAAATAATATCATTTAGAAACAATTACTGTATATTATCTAAATTTATATGCATCTGTGATCCGCGTCAACTACAGTATTATTTTGAATCATTAACCTCTTAAAACATGTAATACATTCTAATCTATTATTATTTAAATAATGAATTGAGCACAAATGAAGAATTAATAATATTTCGGGCATGCATTTGTTCATTTGTTCAGCAGCAGTATCAAATCTCTATAAGCCTTTAAATTATGTAGGAACCGTCATATACAAAGATGATCCCATTAAAAAAAATAATGCCTTCATATGCTGTTATGCATGAGCACCTATATAGGCCATAATGCAATGGCCATTCACAAACTGAAACCCTTGTTTTCATTACCACCTTGTGGCGGTGCAACTCTGCCATTGAACCTACCATCAGTCTAAAAGAGATGCCCAAAAAGATATTTGTAACAAGTTCTGCATCTCGCTACACACAATCCTCCAGGACACCAGGCCAGTTCTTGGAGGCATTCTGCAAAACTTCAGGGCACTCCACGGAAGATTCATCATAATCCACATCTTCCAGCTTCATATCTAGTGGAAAAACAGGAAAAACACATGAGCCTGCTCGCAAGGTAAAGCGAGAAAGGACAAAGGATGAAAAATATTATCATGGTAGAGGAATACCATCGCAAGGAGAATCTCCCTTCTTACAGAGATCTTCCGGTGATACTAACTTCAAATCATCTGTAATTTCATGGGGATCCTATAAAAGTACATTTGCATATGTTTCATCAGCTATCTTCTTTATTACCATTTGCCAAACTTCTTTATTACCATTTGCATATGTTTCATTATTACCATTTGCCAAACTTCTTTATTACCAGTAGGCCAAACTTCTTTATTACCATTTGCATATGTTTCATCAGCTAACTGACAATCTAGGAATGAGAAAAACAGAACCTGTAAAATTCCTACCTTCTGAAAAGCACGAGGCAGAAAACATGGAATCTCTGTTCGGTAGCTTAATGCTTGTGCTACTCGTCTGTGGACCTCTGAATGAAGCAAAAGAAAACAAATATCACCTCAATCACGGCCCATATAATGGTGATGAAAGCACAATACCTTATAAGAATCACTAACTATTTATTATAACATTTAGGACCTCACAGAGTTGTAGGCAGAAGCTTCTAGTTGTCTAGCGAAACAAGCCTGAAACACCAGAAAATGTTTGAATGGGTGAAAAGTATGAGATTTCACTAAGATTATAGTGCCTGGAAAACAGATTTTAAAAGGAGAAAAAGAAGTTTTGTGTAACTTTCAGAAAGAAATTTAAATCTCCGAAAAAATAATAGCTATTACAAGAATCAATCGTGGAAAAAAGACTCCAGAAATGGTTAAATGAGTGAGAAGTATGATATTTCATTAAAGATCACACTGCCTGGAAGAAAGATTTTAAAAGGAGAAAAATAAACTTTGTGTAAGTGTCGGAAATAAATTAAAATCTCTGAGAAAGAAACAGCTATTACAAGAAAGAAATTAACTGAAATTTTGCGGTTACCTTCCCACCTCAGTAAGGATTTTAACTTTGAGCCTTTTCACTGAAACTATAATACAATAAGCATTAATGTGTGGAATGGATGTGCAAGGTACAATAAACTTGAGAGAAAATCCATTTCCTGGTCTACAATGACACGTATAATAAACTTGAGAGAATTGACAGCAGTCGAAGCCTTCTTAAATTAAATTGTGACAGCAGCCGAAGCTTCATTGAATTCTTATCAGAATCTACTCGAGTTCCCTTGCTAGGATAATGGCCCTTGAGGAAATTACATATACAACAATTATCCTAGATCTGATCTAGTGGATCAAGCCATCCATCCTTGATTTGGTTGATCTAGATTACTCATACAAATATCCTTTGTTACTCTTTCCTCAAACCTGGCACACAATTAACAATCTCACCCACAACAAACTTGCAATTTTACTCAAATATCTCCATTGTTGCTCCATGCTCTTTCCTCAAATACGGCACAAGTATCTCACTCACAGAAAACCTGCAATATTACTCATTCAGATCTCTTGCTTACTTGAGAGAATATCTCTCTCAATGTCTCATTCTCATGTACATCTTTGTGCCCTGCTCAGCCCTCCACAAGCCCTCTCAGCCCCCAAAATATGCTCTCTTGCCAACAACCCTCCACAGACCCTCTAGTCCCCCACAAGATGCTCTCTTGCCAACAACACTCCACAAGCCCTCTAGGCCCTTAAACATCTGAGACCTACTTGGCCTTCTCCTCCACAAGATTCTCCTCTTGCCGACCACCCTTTGTAGGCCCTCTTGGCCCTCAAGGGGTTTGAGACCTACTCGACCTTCTTCTAGTAGAGCTCAAAGGAACATCTCACTCCTCCTCCAAATTTGTAGGTTATGTCCCTGTTGGTGGTGTTGCTTGTCCATACTCAACCTTAGGAGCCTCTTGCTCCTGATCCTCTACCCCTGTTGGCTTGCTCAGCCCTCTCGGCCCTACTCAAACTGGTCATCCCTCTCGACCTTCTCAACCTTTCACAAGCTCTCTTGACCCTCTTGCCAAGCCACAAGAATGAATCACTCATCCTTGTACTTATACTTTTCCAATGGGTGCAATACCATGGGTCATCAAAATACCATGGGTCTACAGGTGCAAAGCCCCATCACTTAGCCCATTTGCACCACAAATGAGAATACTCTCAATGCTACCCAAAACATCAACACCCTTCTTAGCGAGGAATGTATTCTCACAACACCACCTGGAAGTGGCTCTGCCTCCAAACCTGGAACACATTTCCATCCTTGATCCAGGTGGTTCTTCCAGAAGTACCTTCCTCATTAAGAGGGAGCGTTAGAGTTTGTAGCTCAGGCAAATACTTCTGCCATCTTGTACCATGACTTCTTGAACCTGAAGGATGTCTTTCTTTGAGGATTGACTCCCTCCTAAGCCTGCTCACTCCCTTTGAAGCTTGACTCTCTCTGATTCCAAATTGTAGACCTTCTTGGCCCTAAATTTCTGTGCTTGACCTTCACTCCAAGTTTCTCACCTAGATCTCCAATGGCTATCTCATCTCAGCCCTCTAACCATCTCAATCCTTCCTTCTCATCCCTTCTCCTATCACAAGAACACTTTGACCTACCGAGAAGTATTTGCCTAAGCTACAAACTCTAACACTCCCTCTTAGTGAGGAAGGTACTTCTTGAAGAACCACCTAAATCAAGGATGGAAATGTGTTCAAGCTTCGAAAGCAAAGCCACTTCCAGGTGGTCTTGTGAGAATACATCCCTCGCGAAGAGGGAGTGTTGATGTTTTGGGTAGCATTGAGAGTATTCTCATCTGTGGTGCAACTGGGCTAAGTGATGGGGCTTTGAAAACTAACACACCGGTCTGCCTAATCCTAGAGTGCACGGTATATTATGGAAACAACACAAAACCTCAATAGCATAACAATATCAGTCGACATGTAATGGACACAAATTTTGTAGTATAAAACCCTCCTTTGGGCTATCTTCAAGAGTCAAGAGTTGCAACCCATCGTTTTCATTGTTTCCCACTCCCCTATACTCAGTCCTCATAGCAACGGCCCCCAATCTAAATGTTCTCCTTACAGTTATATCTCATTCAATATGTATGGCTTCTTCCATTTATGCTTATTCTATCCACATTCGGATCCACCATCTGAATTCCCCATCAAGATCCCTCTAATCAGAATTTACAGAAATGAATGCAATACAAAGGAGATATGTTGATGCAAAGCACGAGCTTGCCTGATCGCAGAAACAACACAACCTAATAGCATAACAATATCAGTTTGCATGTACTGAACACAAAATTTATAGTATAAAACCCTCCTTGGGCTATCTTCAAGAATTAAGAGTGATGACCCATATTTTTCATTCTTTCTCACTCTTCTATGCTCAGTGCTCAGTAACAATGGTCCCCAGCCATCTACAATGTTCTCCTCACAGTCATATCTTATTCACTATGTATGGCTTCTGCCATTTACACATATTTTGTCTACATTCGGATCTACCAAATGAATTCCTCATCAGAATCTATAGAAATGGATGCAATACAAAGGAGCCATGTTGATGCAGAGCACCAGTTTGCCTAATCTCAGAGTGCACGGAAAATTATGGAAACAACACAAAACCTAATAGCATAAAAATATTAGTGCGCATGTAATGTACACAAATTTTATAGTATAAAACTCTCCCTGGGCTCTCTTCAAGGATCAAGAGTTGCAACCCATCTTTTTCATTCTCTCCCAGTTTCCTATGCTCAATTCTCAGTAGCAATGGCCCCCAGCCATCTACAGTGTTCTCCCCACAGTTATATCTTATTCATTATGGATGACTTCTGTCGTTTACACTTATTCTGTTTACATTTGGATCTACCATTTGAATTCCTCATCACTTGCTGGCATGCAGGCAACCTCTTCTGATTTCAGATCTCTCTTTACGATCCCCTCAGGATTACCTTCCCTCCTCCTTTTAAGTTTGACAGTGATACTAAATTGTTGATAAATTGATAGACACAATATTCGTCTTTTTTTCTTCTTTCTATTCTACTTCAAGTTCAAACTCTGAACAGGGTCCTTTCCCAGTGAGCTTCTCATCGTTGCAACAGTCTCTGGATTGGAGTGCTTCATTGCCATGTTCCACTACACAAATTTACAACATCGTCCATCCTCACCTTCTTCACTGCACTCTGCTCACCATTCCTTCTTGTATATAACTGTTCACCTTACAGTCACAGAGACTTTGGCCTTTGTCTTCCATTCCATGAGCCACTTGATTGCTGCAACCTCATCACTTTCATGGACATGTTCAGCTCCTTCTTGGGCACTATTCTTGTAGCCTTTCATAGCCATGTTGATATTGTTTATACTTTCTTCTACTTCTGTACCTGCAAAAAAATCAAACAACAATCATTATGAGAGGATCAAGACTTCCTTCGAACACCTCCTCTTCTATTCTTCTTGGCTTCCCACTGTAACATTCTCCTCTGGTTCCACTGATGAGCACTCAATCATGTGCCCTTCCTCCATGCAATCAACCATAACTTCTTCCTACTCATGCTTAACTTCCTCCACATCAATCTAGAGGCCTTATTTCGTTGGTTTACTTCCAGCCCGCTAACTCTCATCATCTTTGTCTTTCACGTAGCTGCTCTTCACCTTTAGTTCCTCTCTCGTTCACATTATGTTGTCTAAGGTCTTCTCAGCGACATCATTTCCACCTTCATGGATAAACAAAGATGATGGAATGCATCTCATGAAATGCATCTTCATCAGCAATGCTAACTTCTTTTCAAATGGGCAGAACAAGGCCCTTCCTAAATCTAACAACTTTTTTCATTCTCCTTTACCAAAATAACTAGAATGGCTACTCTATAAAATTCAGCAGTATACTCTTCTATGGATTTATTCTTTAGTTTTAATCTCTCTAGCCTTCCATGCACATTTAAAAATTAAAAGATAATTTGAAGTCATAGACATGCCTCCCTATTCAATGACCATCTTGTCCCACTTATTTGACTGTGTCCTTCCCTCTTTTTGCCTGTTGCAGTATAGATATTCCCACCCTCTTGATGCATGTCCTCTTAATTTTGTGCATGCAAACTTCACATGCTTGGAGTTCTCAACCTGATTGTGGTCAAAGCACTGATGCATATCACCAATCCAGTCCATCAATTTATTTGAATTCAAACTCCCAAAATATGTAAGTATTCAACGACCGCCTTTATGCCAAGCTAATCATAGTTTTGACATCCTCCCCTCTTCTAGCTCTTTGTCAAGGACGTCATTCACATTATGTTGTCTTCACAGCGACATCATTTCCACCTTCATGGATAAACAAATATGATGGAATGCATCTCCATCATGCTAAACGTCTTTTCAAATAGGCAGAACAAGGCCCTTCCTAAATCTAGCAACCTTGTTTTCATTCTTCTTTACCAAAATAACTAGAATGGCTACTCTATAAAATTGAGCAGTATACTCTTCTACAGATTTATTCTTTAGTTTTAGTCTCTTCAGCCTTCCATGCACAATTAAAAATTAAAGGGTAATTTGAAGTCATAGACATGCCTCCCTATTTCACAACCATCTTGTCCCACTTATTTGACTGTGTCCTTCCCTTTTTACGCCTGTTGCAGTATAGGTCTTCCCACCCTCTTGATGCATGTCCTCTTAATTTTGTGCCTGA
>APFE031118905.1:0-14442 GCA_000404065.3 Pinus taeda | reverse complement strand
TGCCAGCCTAAGCCGACAATACCCACATTATGCAATACAATTTGCAAATCACTATTCCCAAGCCTTAATCACCTAAACCATGGTGAAAACCTTCTTAAACCAAGGTTTAATGTTCTTAATTAAGTTTTATGCGGAAACATTATGTTTGACTAAACCAAGTTTAGACTGTGGTTATTTTCACCTCTGCGCTTATTAACCTTACCCTTCGGTTAAAACCCAACTTAATCCACAAAACCTTTAATCCGATTTATTTCTATTATAATATTCATATAATAGAAATATTCATAATTATGCTTAACACCTTATCTTTCCACAATTCTCCACGTTTTTGGCACATTTCTCGAGGCTCACCTAAAAATGACATAGGTTAATTGAACAACAATTGAACAACACCCGATTGAACAACACTTGAACAACGCCCGATTGAACAACAATTGAATAGTGCCCAATCGAACAACAATTGAATAGCGTTGATTGAACAACAATTGAACAACAACCGCCAATTGAACAACACCTTTGTAATTGAACAACAAATGCGCGATTGAACAACACTTCCATAATTGAACAACAATTACATGATTGAACAACACTTTCATATTTGAACAAAAAATATGTGATTAAACAACACTCCCGTATTTGAACAGAGAATATGCAGTTGAACAACACTTTTGTATTTGAACAACAAATACGCAATTGAACAGCACTTCCGTATTTGAATAGAAAATACGCAATTGAACAGCACTTCCATATTTGAACATCAAATACGCGATTGAACAAAAATCCATAACTGAACAAGAGTCACGCAAATTGACCAACACTTCCATTGCATTGACTCTTTCTATGTCAATGATCTCCTCTTACTAGATCTAACGCTTCACAACTATATCGCACATCTCATTTCGCAGTTCTTCTAGGATAGGTTCATTTACTTATGAATGATGTGATGTGATATTAATTCAATGGTTAGCATCAACAATGATCCAATGGTCTGCGGCCCTTTGATCAACACATGGATTACCAAACGATCAATCCCCGTAGTTGACTTCGACATAAGCGTCTGACATTTAGATCGATGGTTTTGATTGAATGCGGGCCTTCGACCATGATCAAGGCATCCACTCACTCCTATTTCTTGCAATCTATTCTTCCGTCGTTAATATCCGTTGATCTAACGATCTGATGGCTTCTTCTACACTTATTCGCTTAAGATGAAGTTCGCCTTTCCACCCAGACTACTCAGTCACACTCTGGACAAACACCAATTTGAAATGGAAACCATAATACTCACTGTATTATTTCCCTTATTCCAAATTTCGTAATCTGACCATACATCTATTAAATCCAACCCACAATCACAAGGATTCTACCCAGATGGTAAGTCTTTCGCCACTCAGGAATACTTCCAGAAATTCAACTTGAATTCATTCATTATTATTTATCACATAGAAACCATAAATTCCCCCTTATGGATCACTCAACGCATAAAAGGAACGACACACACAGTCACAATGAATTCAAATTCCTCATTCATTAAACAAATGTATAGATACAAATAAAGACTTGTTTACAGTTCTAGCTTCGGCTTGATTTACATTCAGTTGGCCTTTTTGTTTCAATGCCTATAGGCTCACCCTCCTGTCTATCTATATTCCTCATTTCTACTACTATCTCTACTATCTCTACTATCTTTGAGGCTTACAATATAAGTACAGAAGGATTCTATTAATTAATTTGTTTCAAATCCATCATTTCCTCAAACAAATCCTAAATATCCTGATCTAATCCCTATAATTAAGAAACTGACTCCTAGTTCCTCTAACTCACATTCTATTTTTGAAATCTCTTTTATCGAGAAGATTTCATTACAAAGTCTTCACTATTTACAACCCTCATGAAAATACAAGAAATACATAATTTTAATAATTAATCACTCCCTAGGCATCAATTTCCTAAAAACACAAGACCCCTTTGTTTACTAAAATGCAATGTTTTTTCTCTGAGCAGGATGCTCCTGCATTAGACTCCCCAGGTGAGAAAAAATTATGACCTCTTGGTCATAAGTCTAGATAATTGATTCCTCTTGGATCCCAAAATTTATTTTATAATCTGTCTTTGATTGTCACTGTTGTTTGCTGCATTTCTCCATGTCTCCATACCTTATGCTGCAATTCCCGCTTGCTATACTCTCACATTCTTCTGTTGTCTTCCTCTTACTGCTGCTTCTTTGCTTTCTGTTGTTGTCTTCGTCTAAGACAGCTTTAACATTATTCTTGTTATTAGTTCAATCTCCTTGTCTAGTAGATCTTATGTTTGCTGATTATCTTCATTTCTTGATTGTTGAAATCTCCTTTTTACTGCCGCCCTTTCATGCTTACCCTCTTGTTTACTGTTGTCTTGCACCTTTTTAGTTCCTGCCATATTGTTTTCCATAACCAATTTCTGCTTCCGTTCATTGCAACTGATAACTTCCTCGTGACTTTCGTTTATGACGATTTCTTTGTCATCCTTCATCAACAATTTGCTCTGAACATTTATCCTCTGTTGTTCTAGCTTTCTCCACTAAAGATCTAATTTTCTATATAGTCCAATAATTCTAATTAGAGTAGAACTTGAAAATTTTACACAGTTTTCAGTACCTTCACTTGTCGTCCCATCATCAAATGATCTTTCTTCTGTTAATTCTAAATCATTGTGCTTAAATATTCCAAACTCATTTGGCATAGTAAATACCTTTTCTTCATCTTCATGTCTGCTCTTCTGATCTTTACTGTCACTAGCTCCAATATTCTGGTACATATTTCCATGAGACTTTTTTGTCTCCTTTCATTTCTGAGATCTTGCTATCTTAGTATTAATCTGAACATATTTCAGATTCTGCTCCTCTTTCTTAACAACCTCTAAAGATTTTTCATCACCATGTGTTATACCTGCAACCATACATAAATCATTAGTTTTAAAAATAAAAGACCTTTCAGTCTCAATTGATGCTTCAGTCATCAAGTCTTACGGCTACCTTGAATCATTCATATGATTCAACTCCTCTGTCTCTTCATTACTTTCAGAAATCAATGGACCATGTTTTGGTTCACATACCAAAACTTCAACACCTTCTCCAACATTTTCCTCTTGTTGTAGCTCAAATCCTTTGAGCTTCTCTGTCTTCAAGTTGACATCTATGATATGTTCAAGCTCCTTCGACTCCTTTATTAACTGCATATTTACTTGTTGATTCATCTTCTCTTGTAGCCTCTACCACTTCACTTTCTTCCTCATGACATAACAATATTTCTATTCCTTCTCATTTCTCTACAGCATCTCCATTAATACTTCAAGATGAACTACAATCACACCCATTTCTTTGTCATATTGTTTGTCACTCATTCTCATGCCATTTGCCTTGGAATCTTTCTTATTTTGTCCTCATCTGTGGTCTCTTTCAGAACCTCTGCTATGACTATCACTAGTCATCATCCTTTCCATCTTTATGAGTTCCTCACTCACTTCCTATGAGTTACACAAGCCTCTGCTACAACAAGTCCTCCTTGCTACCACTTACCTCACCAATCTTTCCTCTGGACTTGGTCTTTCAGCAAGTACTGGTCCTCTATCTGGAACCTCCTTGAGAAGTTCTCTCTGCTCCTTCTCAGCTTCAACCCATCTGTACTTTAAGAACACAACTGTCCTTTTCTTCCAATCTTTAGCTAGAACATTTAGGTTCTGCGACATTCTCTTTCTTTCAGAAACTTTTACGAGTTTCTTTCATCTCTACTGAGATATTTCTTGTTTGCCTGCATTCGAAGTTATACAATACAATATTCAAACCAATTAAAATAAAAGCATATCATCTCACTTTCAAGACCTCTATCTGATCTTTTTCTACCATTCACCTGCACTTTGAATGGACTGTTATTTTTATCCACCCTTCAGCTGTATCTTCAAACTCTACCACTCTTCAAGAACTTGCAAAAGTCCCTCTTATAATTTAACTACTATAATCTTGCTCCAAAATTTCACTCATTAAATTTCTACTAATTATTAAACAATCTTGCATACCATCACCTGTCTTCATGATCTCACCATTCCTGCAAATCTGGTTCAGCAGATCTTCATGCTTCCACTGCGCAATTTTCAACATTCTGCTACTATCAATCAAATTTAGAATCTGATCCTTTCTTTTCAATCTTCCAGCTTTATCTTGATGAAGCTCTAACTGTAAGCAACAATTACTTCTTCGTTGAGTTTTCTTTCACTGTTTGTTCTTACGCTGAATTCTTCAAAAACATTTACCTGTTCAAGCTCTGATACCAAAATGATGCCAACCTAAGCCAACAATACCCACATTATGCAATATAATTTGCAAATCACTGTTCCCAGGCCTTAATCACCTAAATCATGGTAAAAACCTTCTTAAATCAAGGTTTAATGTTCTTAATTAAGTTTTATGCCGAAAAATTATGTTTGACTAAACCAAGTTTAAAACTTTGGTTATTTTCACCTCTGCACTTATTAACCTTACCCTTCGGTTAAAACCCAACTTAATCCACAAAACCTTTAATCCACTTTATTTCTATTATAATATTCATATAATAGAAATATTCATTATTGCGCTTAAAACCTTACATTTCCACCATTCTCCACATTCCTTGCACATTTCTCGAGGCTCACCTAAAAATGACGTAGGTCAATTGAACATCAATTGAATAGTACCTGATTGAACAACAATTGAACAACGCCCCATTGAACAACAACTGAACAACGCTCAATTGAATAGAAATTGAACATCGCCAATTGAATAGCACCTCCGTAATTGAACAACAAATGCGCGATTGAACAACACTTCTATATGTGAACAACAATTACACGATTGAACAACAAATATGCGATTGAACAACACTTCCATATTTGAACAACAAACACATGATTGAACAACACTTTGGTATTTGAACAACAAATACGCTATTGAACAACACTTCCGTATTTGAACAACAAATATGTGATTGTACAATAATCTGTAACTAAACAACAGTCACATGAATTGAACAACATTTCCACTGCGTTGACTCTTTCTATGCCGTTGATCTCCTCTGACAGGATCTAATGCTTCACAATGATATCGCACATCGCATTTTGTAGTTCTTCTAGGCCAGGTTCATTTACTTATGAATGATGTGAAGTGATATTAATCAAATGGTCAACATCAACAGTGATCTAACAGTTTACGACCCTTCGACCAACACACGGATTACCAAACACTCAACCCCCGTAGTTGACTTCGACATAAGCATCTGACATTTAGATCAATGATTTTGTTTGAATGCGGGCCTTTGACCATGATCAAGGCATCTGCTCAGTCCTATTCCCCGTGGTCTATTCTTCCACCTTTAATATTCGCTGATCTAACAATCTGACGGCTTCTTCTGTGCTTGTTCGCTTAAGATGAAGTTCACCTTTCCACCCAGACTACTTGGTTTGAACAAACACCAATTCGAACTGGAAACTGTAATACTCACTGTATTATTTCCCTTTTTCCAGATTTCGTAATATGCACATACATCTATTAAATCCAACCCAGAATCACATGGATTCTACCCAAATGGTAAGTCTTTTGCCACTCAAGAATACTTCCAGGAATTCAACTTGAATTCATTCATTATGATTTATCACACAGAAGCCTTAAATTACCCCTTACGGATTGCCCAACACATAAAAGGAATGACACACATAGTCACAATGAATTCAAATTCCTCATTCATTAAACAAATGTACAAATACAAATAAAAACCTATTTACAGTTCTAGCTTCGGCCTAATTTACATTCAGTTGGCCTTTTCATTTTAGCGCATGTAGGCCCACCCTCCTGTCTATCTATATTCCTTGTTTCTACTACTATCTCTATGATCTCTACTGTCTCTACTATCTTCGAGGCTTATAATATAAGTACAAAAGAATTCTGTTAATTAATTTGTTTCAGATCCATCATTTCCTCAACCAAATCCTAGATATCCTGATCTAATCCATAAGACTATGAAACTAACTCCTAGTTCCTCTAACTCACATTCTATTTTTGAAATATCTTTTAGTGAGAAGATTTCATTACAAAGTTTTCACTATTTACAACCCTCATGAAAATACAAGAAAATACATAATTTTAATAATTAATTACTCCCTAGGCATCAAATTCCTAAAAACACAAGACCCCTATGTTTACTAAAATACAATGGTTTTTTTTATAGCAAGATGATTTTGCATCATGGGGTCTATGACAGACAAAGAATACATGACTAAGTTTTTAGAGTTCTTTTGGTGTGTGCCATATCTTAAGGATGAAAAGGTGATGGTTCAAAGATTCATTAGTGGTTTTCCATTTTAATTTAAAGTTTGGATTGAGTATGATTAGCCTTCGTCATTGGAGGAATTCATTGGGAATTTGAAGCATTGTTATTAGAAGTCTAAGCCTAAGTCAAAACCTAAGCAGGGTTGGAAAGGTACTGACAAGACTAAAGGAAAGTGGGATAAGAAGCGAGGAAGACCTCAGGATGCAAGTAAGAAGGAGAACACAACATCGTACAAGAAGTTCAATGCAGTTAAAAGAGAACAAAGATTTTAGTCTGAGGCGCAGAACAAGGGTGATGGTAGGAAGCCTTTGCAGTGTTGGTTTTGTGGAAAGGATCACTGTAGGAGAGATTGTCCACAACATCAGGGTGGAAGATCTCAAATTTATAGTGCTCAAGAGGCATAGACAGTTGGGGATTTTAGACAGAACATTCTTTGTATTTATGCAACATTAGATAATAGGTAAGCTAATCATCGAGTATCTATTATCGAGATGGAAGGTAAGCTTTGTGATCAAGTTGTTTCTATTTTTATTGATCCTAGATAGAATTATAGTTATTTTAGTCTTGACCTAGTGGATAAGTGTGGCTTGAATAAAGAAGTGCATGCAGAATCTTGGTTGGTGCAATTGGCTATAGGGACCAAGAACAGAGTTCACCATTGGGTGAGATCTTGTGCATTTGAGTTGAATGGTATGCCTACATCAACACATATGAATGTGCTTCCATTGGGATAATAAAACATGATTTTGGGTATGGATTGGTTGTACCTTCACAAGACTAAGGTAGATTGTTATGATAAGGCTATTGAGTTCTTGGATGACAATGGTGAGAAAAGAATATCGCAGGGTAAGAAGAAGCCTACATCAATGAGAATGGTTACAACTATGCAAGAAAAATAGAGTAGCAGAAAGGATGTGTACTGTTTGAAATTCATATTTCTAGTGACAAACAGAAGTGTTATAGGCCATTTTGTCACATTAGTAAATATTCCTTTAAAGGAGACCAATTACATCCTTAAACATGTTTTCATCATCCCTACACAAAGCCCTAAGCATGACTCTGCTAAATCCCTGAGTTTCTTCTCTTGACTCCTAATTTTCCAAGATTTTAAGGCCCAGCACACCCTGACCCTTTAGGGAAAAACGTTGACCACCATATTGACCCTCTCTGCGCCTACACTAATCACCAATAGGTCGCTCAGTCTTCCGGGTACGCTGATTCTAGAAATTCGAGAAAAATAAAAAGAATCATGAAGCTTCCTCTTCCAGAAGCTTCCCGAGGTTGTTTCAACCATTTACCTTGGATATGAGTCTCAAATTCTATTTGATCCTACCTTGGAGTTTTCATCTCTTATCCCTTGAGATCATCCTCCCATATCAAGTGGATCTCAAGCTTAGATTTGTAAGTGGATAAGAATTCATAAACTACCTTCCTCGTCTATATATTTACAACCATCCATGGGAAAGGGGTTGGCTTTTGGAGATAGATTCTACCCTTTTGCTGCTACTTTGAGAGTCATTATTCCATGCATTAGGGTGGCATAGAGGCATACTTTGTGGCAAAGAAAGGAAAAGTCAACTTGGGGAGATCTTCTACAATATCAAATCCTATTTTTGCTTGTAATAGTCTCCATTAACTATGTCTACTCTCATGGTGTTGCAAAATTTTCCTGCCTAGAAAAAGGATTTTATTTCTACGACTGGATGCATTGATCCTTCAGATTCTAACCTAGTCATTTTTAATCACGATAAATATACACCTCGACTTCCAACTCAATGATAATTTATGATCAAGGTTGTCATCCACAGTAAGAACATTCATAGTTCTATTCTCAATGAGGGAGCCTCAACCTTCATCAATTCCTTGTCTTGCTAGAAGGCGATTGGTTCTCCTCAATACCTTGAATGTTTTTGACTGAAGAACTTATAAACCTTTTGGGATTTTGAATTCCTTACAAGTATAGTTGGGAAATAAATTCGTATCTACAAAGGTCAAAGTTATCGATGAACCACTCGATTATAATCTTCTATTGGGTCGCACAGTGGTTTACACCATGGATTTTGTTGTTTTGACTTCTTTCTGAATGATCTCCTTTCCTCATAAAGGTGACATAGTAGCTATCAATCAACTCACATTTTTCTCCTCTAATTCTCCAATTACCAGAAGTGTCCCTCTTGTAGGGGAAACTCTACACCCATACCAGTATGTTGGGGTTGGAATTATTAAGGATTCCTCTCTCATGGGAACATTTTCTCTTCTCCTCCTTTGCTACCTAATAGATCTCCTTCATTTGCCTATATCAATATGATATCCTCTTCTACTATTGCAACTAATCCTAGGGTAGTACTGGATGAAACTAACATCGATAGTTTTGGCGACTGTATGCCTCTTAGCCCAATCGACATTGATTATGAAGCCATTCATTTAGCTTGTGTGACTCATTCTAATCTAGTCTCTTCAATCAATTGGGTTGATCAGTCATTGGATTGTGGAACTTCTTCTAATCCTTTCTCTCATGAATTCCATAATGATGAGAGCATCATGGAGATCATGATGCTAGATGATGTGCTATGGGATGATCATCACCATTTTTCCTCCTTATCAGATTCCATGGATGATAATCCTAATGACCTTTATTGACCAATATCATTGATCTCTCTACAAATTATGTTTCTATTCATGAAGTCGATTTAGAGAAAAATCTATCGAATATTTAAGATACTATCTCTCTCGATATCTCGATTACACCTGACATTGTTGAGAATTTACATATCAGTGCATCTTGCTCTCCATATGAGATTAAGGCTTATAAAGCTCTATTTCAGGAGTTTTGAGATGTCTTTGCCTGATCTTATGAAGAAACTCCAGGGATCGATCCAAACATCATGGTTCATGAAATAAAAATGTATCCTGATGTTAAACCAGTTCGACAGTGCCTTCGTCTAGTCCATTCCAAGAAAGTTGTCGCAATTAAATCTGAAGTTGAAAAACTTCTACACGTTGGTTTCATCTATCCAGTCCCTTTGAATAATTGGGTGCCAAATATTGCTCCTGTCATGAAGAAACAAGGAACAATTCATGTATGTATTGATTATCAAGACATAAATTGTGCTTTTCCAAAGGATAATTATCCCAACCCGTTCATTGACCATATTGTGGTTGATTGTTTCGGTTGTGAGATCTATTCATTCATGGATGGATTTTCTCGTTATAATCATATCAACATTCTCCCAGCAGATCAACCTAAAACTACATTTATTTGTCCCTGGGGCACATTTGCATACGAAAAACTCCCTTTCAGAATGAATAATGTTGGGGATATGTTTCATAGGGAGATGAATTACACCTTCCATGATATTAAACACATTGTGCAACCTTTTCTTGATGATCTCACTGCTCACTCAAAACATGGGGTTGATCACCCGATGCATCTTAGGTCATTTTCTTACGATGTGGGAATTACAATATTCAGCTCAACCATAAAAAATGTGTGTTGTGCATTAGCCCTAGCTGACTTCTCAGCTTTGTGGTCTCAAAACATGGAATTCATATCAATCCTATGAAATTTTAGGTGATCATATATCTATCTCAGCCTTCTTCCCTCCTTCAGCTCCAACGACTCAAAGGGAAAGCTAAATTTCTACGGAGGTTTATCCCTAACTACGCTGAGTTGACAAAATTATTCACTCACATATTAAAGAAAGGGGTTCCCTTTCATTGGGATGATGCTGCTCAAAATGTGTTTGATGCCTTGAAATATGTACTAATTTGGTAAACTCTATTATATCCCCTGGATTACCAACGCCAATATTTTCAGTATCTTTTCACTGCAGTTACTACCATCGCAATGGTAGTGGTCCAAGAAGATGATGTAGGGACTGAGCATCCCATTTACTACTTGAGTCAGAATCTCAATGATATCGAATTTAAGTACACTCACGTTGAAAAGTTAGCTTTGGCAGTTGTGCAAGCTTTCCAAAGGTTCTGCCATTGTATACTACTTCGGAAAACTATGATCATTTCAGATTGCAACCCTATGATATAAATTTTGTCACATCAATTTTCAGGGGGAAAGTACTCCAAATGGATCATCATCCTGTAGGATTTTGATCTGGAATTCCTCAAATCCAATTCAAATAAATCCTTGGCTTTTGTTGAGATGATCTGCGACCTTCCCATTGCTAGTTCAGAATCCACATTTGAAAATTCAATACCAGTCGAGTTGTTGTTTATGATATCATCATCTGTCCCTTGCTATTGAGAAATCCTTATATATCTTGACATCTAGACTTTCTGGTCTAATACCTCTCACTATGAATGATGAGGAAGTCGATATCAAGCCAAGGATTATGTAATCATTAGCGACATCCTCTATCATTGTGGTATCGATATGGTTTTCCAAAGGTGCCTCAACCATGAGGACGCTGAGAAATTCCTTAATGAATTCCACTCAGGGGCATGTGGCAGTCATTTATCTGGGTATGCCACTGCACAGGAGATCCTTTGTGCTGGTTACTTTTTTCCCAACATTTTTCATGATTGTATTCTTTTTTTCCAAAAGTGTCAATCATGTAAGATTTTTATCGTAAGACTAGTGCTCCACCCACACCTATGAATCTTGTTGTCATTGGAGATCCTTTTGTTGGACAATGGATAAACCAACACTCCCTGTGTGTTTCATGATATGGAATAGTCACCTCTCATGGATCCTTATCTCTAACGATGTGATCGTTGACTAACACTTGCGGGTTTTGGTCTAATGAAAATCGCAATTCCCAACAAGTGGTATCAAAGTGTAGGTCACAAGTTCGATACGCACCTAACTCACGTTGGGGGGCTATTGTTGGAATTGGATAAACCAACACTCCCTATGTGTTTCATGACATGGACTAACCACCTCTTATGGCTCCTTATCTTTGGCGATGTGATCGTTAACTAACAATTGCCGGTTTTCATCTAATGGAAATCGTGATTCCAGACACCTTTTGCATAATGGGGTATTAATTTCATGAAATGTAACCCTCACTCGGCCGGGTGACATGGCTATATCATTGTAGAGGTTGATTATTTTACCAAATAGGCTGAGGAAATCCCTACTTTAACAATACTAGTGAAATGTTAGGTCCCTATCATACTAGTGTAGCCCCTTATTGTTATTTTTAGTGTAGCCCCCTTATTGTTATTGTTGTGACCATTTAATCTCCATATTATTATTATTGTGCACCATAGAAGCCCACTATTGTTATTGTTTTGCCCTTACATTATTATTTTAATGTAGGCTCTAATTATATTGTGACCCCTTAGACTCCTATATATAGAAACGAGGTTTTGTCATTTGAATCATCCAAGATTTTTTCATTTATTTAATGTAAATTAGATTTCCCCCTAGAGGAGGATAATTTTTAAGTCGTTGATCTATCTATTTTTGAGTTGGTTGCATAACATTTGGTATGAGAGATTTGGATTCTAGGGTTTCGCTACTTCAAACAGGGAATTGTGGCATTTTCGCTGTAATTTTTTTTTCTACGAAGCTTCAGAAGTGAAAATTACGACTACGTAGATTCAAAATATTGGTGAGCTTCATGTACAGATTTCAGATATTTTCTTGCTATATTTTTAGAGATATGATCTAAGGAATTTAGGGTTTTTGTAGGCTCCATAACTCCATATCAAACAGGTGACTTAGGGAAAATCATCATAACTTTCTCTTTGAGCATCAAATTTGAATTTAATAAAAAGGTAAAAAAAAAGAGGACGAACTGTAGTTTTTTTATATGATTTTCAGAGCCAAAGATTGAAATAGTGACATTTGGAACTCCGTCCAATTTCTCTCTACCGAAACAATCTATAATCAGGCAATTGTGGGAGATTGGGCATAACACTTTCTTGAAGAATCTAATATTGGTATGACTTGTTAGGTTGGAAATAAGACTCAAAGGGATACTTAGGACATAATTTCAGATATTGAAGATCCGTAATTACAGATATACAACAACTGCAATATCTAGCTCCTAAAAAGGAAGAAAAGGGTGTGTTTTTTTTAAATTTTGCACAACTTTTGTTTGAAAAAACAATTTGAAGTGATTTAAAGGGCATAGTGAAGCATAGATGCCATTGTTTGATTTCAAAATGCCTCAAAACAAAAAAATGTTCACACTTATTAAGCAACCATAAAGCTCTTCTATGACACATGAAGAGGAGGAAGAAATGCAACATGATATATCAAAATTGTTAGATAAGGTGCAACAAATTTCGCTCTCACAAAGAGTAACCAAAAGTGAAATGGAAGCTAAGATGGATGGTTTGAATAATAGTTTAAAATTAGGCATGGAAGCTTTGAAGGATGACATGAAATATGATATGGATGGTATAGAAGAAAAAATGAAAGACAACATGGAATATTTGAAGAATGGTTTAAAAGAAGACATGGAAGGTTTGACAAAGTTGCTACAAGAAATGCTTCCTAATGGTGAAAATGTATTAGATGAAACTTGTGATGAGAATAAAAGAAATGTTAATCATTATTTCATAGACTGTAACATTAGATTGAAGAACCTACCATATTCCAAATATTGATATGAGGAAGTTTGATGGCAAGGATTCGGTAACATGGATACTACAGATGCAACAATATTTTGATCTCCATAATGTGCCACACACACAAAAGGTACCCATTAGAACTCGATCAGTTTGTACGCTATGATGGCTTTGTTCTCATAAACCACTTATCACTTGGTCAATTTTTATGGAGGAGATGATAGCAAATTATGAGGATACACAAAGCAACACCTTCTTTAGCCAACTGTTAAATCTAAAAAAAAAGGGTTCAATGTCAGAGAACATTGAGGACTTACAAAAATTGAATATAAGGGTAAATGATATTCCATAGGAGTATAGGATTGATGACTTCATATGGAATTTAAAGGATAAGATCTCACATGAGGTTTGCCTTTGGGAACCTGATTCATTGGAGAAGGCATTCAGGTTGCCTAGAAAAATTGAAAGAAAAATTACGACAACAAGGAATCATACCACTCACAACTATAAATATGGAAATGAAGCTACTCCTAGCCTTCCACAACCTACAAGGTTGACACCACAACAATTGGAAGAAAAAAGAGTAAAAGGGCTTTGCTACATTTGTGATAGAAAATACAGTAAAGGTCATAAGTATGCTGAGAAGAAATTATTTTACATAGATTGTAAAGAGGAGGAAGAAAAGGAACAAGAAACTTCAAAAGAAGAGGATATACACCAAGAACCAAGCGTAGAGAAAGAAGAATTGAGTCCAACCATATATTGTAATGCATTGGCAGGAATTACCACTCCTCAAATTCTCAAGATGGAAGGACATATCAAGAAGAAAAAGGTAATAATGTTGATTGATTCGGGTAGTGCCCATAATTTATTCATTGTAAGATAGCCAAGGAATTGAATTTCTTCCTATACCTAGCACCAAAGTGTCAAGTGATGGTTGAAAATGGAAGAACTATAAATTTCTCTAGAAAGTGCCATAATATCAAGCTAACCATGGGGCAATATGTATTGAATAGTGCAATGCTCTCTATTCCAATGGGTGGTGCTGATGTTGTACTAAGAATCTAATGGTTACAATCTTTGGGTATGATAGCTTTTAATTTTCAAGAACGTTTCTTGATCTTTTTTTGGTAAGGAAAGGAAGTTCAATTAAGGGGTATGACAGGGAAACCGAGAAATATAATTAGCTCTAACAGCATGACAAACATTCTAAACAAATAACAATGGGGTGTAATTGTGCAATTATACTCACTAGAAATTCAAACATCAAAATCATATATTTTTCCAGATCTCCAAAATGTATTGGATATTCATTCCAAGGTATTTGAGACTCCCAAAGGCTTCCCACCTATTAGTGATCATGATCATGCTATTCATTTGATTCCAGTAAGTGTTCTTCCAAACAACAGGCCTTACATATATCCCTATGCCCAAAAGAGTGAAATTGAAGGTATGGTTGCAGAAATGCTAGAGGTCGGTATAATTCAACCTAGTCAAAGTTCTTTTTTGGATCTAGTAGCATTGGTGCACAAGAAGGATGGATCATGGTGCATGTGTTCGAATTATAGGG
>APFE031118902.1:402907-458245 GCA_000404065.3 Pinus taeda | reverse complement strand
GCGCGGCGAAGGGGGGGCTCCGCCCCCCCTCTAACCCCCCGGTTCACTATGTAGGTTGGTCTTGGAAAGAATATAACACAACCCAACAATCTCATCATAATCTTGTGCCTAGAAGGTTGTAAGCTTTGTCCCATGGACATTGCTCAAGGTCATCGTCTTGGGCTTAGTGTGAGAGATGATCTAGTGAATCATGTCTACACATGGGAACGTGGGGTACCTACATGGAATTTAGTACAAGCCAGAATTGTGAATGTTCACATAAACCTAACAGTCTTCAAGGTATTACCAAAAATTTATTGCAAATGTTTCATTAACCTCTTCCCACTTCAATTTGGTGTCCTTTTCTAGATACAACTTTGTATCTTCATAGATCGATAGAGTAGAGGACACCTACTCAACTACTTCTCCAGTTGCAACTCCATCAATGTCCTGTCATCCTATTCTCTTGGAATCCATTGAGACAGATGAACACCTGAAATATTTGGAAATAAGAAACATGAATGGCAAGAAATATGTGAGTGGAAACAAAGAAAATCTGGGGAAGGACACAACACATACCTGAGAAACTAATGAGCAAGATTGCACAAATTCATTGGGAGGCTAGGTGGCTGGCTGCTAGAACTGTGCAAAAGGTAGTCTAGGCTATCTGGGAGGTTAGAATAGCTATTGGATCTACGAAACGCACAATCCAGTTAGGCTACTGGCTGTTGGGATTGCGTAATGTGAAATTCCAAAAGGGAAGGACTACTGGCCCAGGGACATATTTGTGAAATTTCTTGGACCAAGCAGCCATTGTCCTCCATAAATGCAAAAAACATTCATGGAGACAAGTGCTAGGCAAGAATGTGCATTTTTGGAGAGGAAGGTTAGTCTTCGTTCCCTAGATTGTGCAATGCAACCTTGGTGAAGGCAGAGTTTGGGCCAATGTTGGCGTGACTTGTTGATTGGAAATTGAAAACAAATAAGGTAGTTAATGCATGGCAACACTAAGTGATAGTAGAAGCAATTAATAGTGCATGAAAAATGTGAATGAAAGATTCAGCAAACAGATCAACATGCATGTGGGTGATGCAGTTCGCTGGTTCGGCGAATGTCTGTGCAAAATAGTTTCATGCATGTGACAGCAGTGAGATAGCAAAGAAAACTAAAATAGAGCTAGGAAAACCTAATATACATGTAAATGACAACAATCATTCAAAGAAATCATGAAAATAACACTCACACAAACGAATACACAAAAAGCAACAGAAATGCTTAAAAGAAAAGTTGAGGTCACTTACTCGTGAATAGCTGAGCCGGATGTGTCAAAGAGTTATGTATGTGTTGTTGGATGTCAGAGCTCCAAAATCGATGTGAACGGATGAGCTCTAATGTGTCGAATAAATACTTTTGGTCTCATGACGTGCATGCCGTAAATCTAGGAAAAAGTAAGACTTGAAGGGAATCTTCTAAAACAACTTTGCATCTAACCCCTGGTTGCTAATAATATCTCCCTAAATAATGGGATACCTTTTGCATGTTCTCTCTTGCTATTCCAGGAAGAGAAAGTCATGCATGCCTGCAAGTCAAATTTCCTCAGTCCCGGATGGAACTTGTCAACCACATTGTTTATGCATGAATTTTCTCAACTGCTTGGGAAAAATGCACATTCCTAGCTTCAAGTTGTGTTGACTGCCCAAGGGGATTGCATAATTTCTGGGCAGAGCAGCTGAGTTCTACCCATATTTATGCAAATCTTGGGCTTAGCCGCCATGTTGGCAAAATTTGCGCAAATCTTGCTAGGAGTGTTGGCTGGCAAGATTGCACAATCTTGGAGCCTGACAGGCTTCCAAGGAGGATTGCACAATTTTTGGAGGGAAGGCTGGCCACCCTCTAGAAATGTGCAATTTTCAGGGGGAAGCTACTCAACCTGCAGTTGGATCAAGTCCGAGTGAACAGCTTGTGAGGGGAGTGAATCAACTGTGATCGACATACTACCTTTGTGCAAGGAAAACACTGAAGTTTGAGTACTTGATGAAGCAAGACAAAGCAATGTGAAAGGTTTGTAGGGAGGTTCCAAAATAGGCTAAGGAAAAATTTTGGAGGGTGGTTGTAGACACTATAATACTTGGCGAGACATTGGTAGAAATCCATCTCTCTAAATTGACCTTGTTTGTGAAAAGCAATTCTAACACCTCCAAAAGTATTGTTCACCTCTCAACTCATCTTCATTTCACACTAACTTGATTGTAAGATGTAGCATCAGCCAAGCTCTTGGTCAATTGACACACATTCCAGGTGAAGGTAGCATAGTCGTTTCGATTAGGGTTGAGTTGTATATTGGTGCACAAGTAGTATAGTCGGCATAGTCTCGGTTTCATCTCTGGTGTTGCTCCGCTGCCAGCAGGCTTGGACAGTGCCCTGGTGAAGTCACATAGGAAGATAAGCATGCCTCCACTACCAGCGAGCCTGGTCAATACCCTGACAAAGTTACTTGCATCACCACCCTACACAGGAAGCCTTTCTCTTATTTTTCCTTATTTGTTTTTCACTTTTTTCATTTTTTTTTCATTTTCATTTTCACTATGCATAACACTTATTCATTTCACAGGTGGAAGAGGGATCCTAACTTATTGAGAGTAGAAGAGGTTGTTCTAACAGAGAAGTAGTTTATTGTATCTCTAATGTGCCTATTAAGGTTTCTTCCCCTCACCTTACTCTACTTGACCGAGCTAACAAGGGTTAACCCAAAAACAACCAACTACAGAAGGTGACACTAGTTAGCGCACAAGCATTGTGTTATCACCAAGGTTCAGTTTGAATAGTACATATTTTCCTTTGACGTCTCATGAACTAAAATTAACAAGCTCATCATACAAAGGCAAGATGATAGATAACCAAGTAGTGATAGCTATAGAAGCCCTCTTGTACTTTACCCTACTTGCATCAAGATCCATACATGGTTTCATGCAAGACTAACCTACAAATGAAAAAATGAACTAAAAAACATCAAAGCAAAGCAAAAGAAGAAGCAAAAGTGAAAGCAAACCATGTAATCAAACAAACTAGCAAACAAAGTGTGTAAGTAAACAAGCATGCAAGCAAACAACTGAAAGTAAACACTATTCCTACTCCTACACTAATGGTGCATGGGCCTGATCACGTGAAGTGATACTTTCAATGTAGCCACTAGCACATTGGTAAACCCATGTTGTTGAATGCTTGGTCCACAAGCAACTCGGTTGTGCGAACCGTTAAACAAGAAATATATAACAATGAAGACAACCACACTTCGTGTTTCAAAGTGCCCACAAGACATAAGTGAGCACATGTGCATGACGGGTAGTCTGTGGACTTATCATGGTATTGAGTGACACTACATGCAACTTTGAAGCTTAAGCACAATCTTGATTGTGACATGCAAGAAAAAAAAAGAAGCAAAGATAACTTGCATCGTGCACGAGTGCTTGCAATGTAAGACTCCTCCAATGCATGAGAAATGGGATTGTGCAGTTCGAGTGGAGGAAGTGTGATCTGTGAGTGAGATGGCTCTTCAATGCATACAGATGAGTGATGAGGAGCCTTGGGTGATTGTACAATTTCATGATCAGAATTGAGACTAACCCTAAGAGAGTAAGGATCTGACATAACCATCAGCTTGGGCTGAAGTGCATCGACGTTCTTGGTGTTTCGACATCATCATTAGATAGATCATCATAAACCGGTGGATTTGAAAGGTCAATTGTGATAGAGTCATGATCATGATAAAAAATGAAATTAAACGGATCATGACTGCCACGATCAGAAAAATCAATGAATTCTTCGGCATCCTCATGATCAAATACATCAAACAGAGGGGTATATGAAAAGTGAACAAAATCATCATCTGTGTTTCTAGAAAAGACAGATGAAGGATCAAGCAGATCTTCAATGAGTAACTTATCTCCTCCATTGTCAAATGATGGACTAACATCTGGTGAGTCCTGTGAGTGATCAACAATGGGTGCATCCATGGATGAAGACACACATGCAAAATCATGGATGCCAGGTTCACCAAAGAGGTTAGGAAAGAACAGAGGGGGCTGAGACAGAAGGGATTCAACCTTCATTGAGTGTTGATGTTCAAGCTCCCACTCATACTCTTCACGAATGACAGCACATGTTGGTTGTTCAACATCAACTCCGTCAATGGGTTGCTCCTTGTTCACAACAAGTGAAGATTCTGGAATGGATGAACACAAGACAACATCATTCGGAGGAACACCTGAGTGTGAAGATGAAGGTCATAGACAAGAATGCATATGAGAACTCGAAGGAATCACAACCAAATATGTGCAAAAATTGGGTGAAGTGATGTTGGGAGAGTGTGTAGGATGATGAAGTGTGTGAGTATGCTCTTCAGGATCACTTAGTAGTGGTGGAGTTGTGGAATGAGAGGAAGGTGGACAGTCAGTTGAGATGGTGCCCGCATCCACATGAGATTGCGCAGCTCCATCAATGCTTGATTTCAATCTTTCTCTTGGGATGGGTAGATTTCTTAAGCCAATACTCAAACTGGTCCCAAAGATAAGCAAATTCCATCTCACTCCTTGGAGCTTGGAAATGTAGTCATAGAAGCATTGCCAAAAATAACCAATTGGTTCATGTAGAGCACTCCATTGTTGTAATAGTTTCTGGTCAAGATGGTCTAGATCAAAATGATAGAAGGTGTCTTCACTGAGATCGCAGAAGTGCTCAAATGAGTGCAGAATCTCAGTCGTTAGGTTGAGCACCCAACGAAATGGAGATTCGCAAAGTGTGTATGCAAGAAGCAAATCAGCATGTTCCTGAGAAAACTCATCTTCTTAATGAAGCATGGAAATAAAGCTATGTAAGTGCTCACGCCAGGCCACTTTTCCTTCACCATCATACGTGTGAGTACACAAGAGATTGAAAAGCTTCCCTGTGATGGATACATCTTTGCGATTCAAAAAACACCGTGGGGGAAGAATAGTGTAAGACTCCATGAAATATGTGCAAAGGTTCAAAAATGGATGAGACACAGCTTGTCATCAGGCCCTCCTTCTAGTGCCACAAATTTTGATAGTGCTAGACCCACCAACATGTCAAGGGGATCTTGCCGATAAGAAGTCTCAATTAGACCTTAGACCATTCAGTGTAGGAGTCGCAACAGTGGGTCGTAAGGTAATGACTTGACTGCGATGTCACATAGATGTGAGTAAGATAACTCTATCAAGAGCAAGGGTGTGACCGCTAGAGTGAGTCAGGGAAGATGCATGAAAGCTTCTAACACAAAGAGGGTGCGATGAGTGTGCCCCTTGACAACCTGTATCAATACTCCACTGGGAAGGGAACACACGAGCGAAGATGCATCACAAGCTGGAAAGCAGAACAATTGACAATCCAAAGTGATCATTAAACCAACAACACATTTGTAACAAGATTCTTATAATTTCATACGAATCAGTTCATACACAAATACGTAAGTTAGACAACATATATCATTAAGGAAATCGGAATAGTCCAACTACAATAACAACATATGCATGAAAATGTGTTGGCTCTTATTATATAAAGAAGTTTAAGTTCCAATCATACAATACATCCACGTAAACCTTCTAGCCCCATCAGTGAAACATTACAGCCACATCCGCCTACTCCTCCAAAGAGATGTACTAGCTCCATGCAGTGGAGAAGCCAAGGCATGTTATAATATTGTCCAAGCTTTCTTCAAGGTAGTCTTAATAAAAGCGTGGCTAATCAGAAGCCCATACAATCAGTTACTAGGGACTATTTATAGCAAATGGTGGGGTGACCCTTGACATTCCCCTTTGTGACCATTCAACTACCCTGGTGACTCTTCACCTACTCTATGACTATTACATCCACTATTGAGACTTGACTTACACTTGACATGACTCAACATTACAATGCACATGTACCCATGTGAACAATGGCTTGAACAAGCCAAACTAGAAATCATTCTAACTTAGACAAATATAGAAGTCCAACTGTTGGGCATCCTCATGCTGATCAACAACAACATATTGATGCCAAGTTGGTAGTCCTTGATACTTTCTGTGTGTTCCACCGTGGCATATGTCTGAACCTTTCCTCCATAGCATCTGGTTCACTTCTTGGGCTGCTCTGTGCAACTCGTCTGAGAGCATGTGCATCATTGTATTCAATGTGGCCGGACCAACAATGTACTTGCGCATGATGTCTACGTTGATAGGCAAGTTTGGGCTGGTGGCAGTGCACATCAAATCGTCGAATTACGAGTTAAGCTCCTCTCGGACCTGCTCCTTCATCTTTGCCTGGGTGAGAGTCCCAAGTGATGGGATCGCATGAGTGTGCACTATAACATCCTTGCTCTTGAATACTCATGCATGGGAAAAATTTATGCTAGTGATGAGCTACAGTAGGTCATCATAGTTCTGGATCTGACTCTGGATACATGCTTGCAGCTCGACCACATTGGCCCTCATCATCTTTGGCAAGTGAAGCAAGGCTCCCTTCTACTTCATCGTCCATGCTTGCATGTTATCAACATCATCATTTATGTTCTTCAAGATGCATTCTCTTCTCACACATTGTTGTTGCCATCCGTGGAGATGGACGACTGCTTGGTGCATGTACCAAACTTGGAGTACAATGCTCACATAACTATGTCAAGGGACAATACTTCATCTAATGTTTACTTCTTTATTTCATCTCGGGCGGACATTATCACCAAGTCTTCTCCTTGCTTTTTCACCTATAGTTCCTTTTCCATTCGTGCGTTCTCATCTATGAGGAAATGAACACTTGACCTACTGGCTTCGTTATACACTCTAGTTCCATCAGCTAAAGCAGCTCGATTCTTGTGCACATCAGTCACAATCAGTTGTTCTTCAACTTGCGTGGGAGATGTTTGGTCCTCCAAAATTGGTACTTTCTGAGATTGCACAACTCTATGATGAGATTAATCAAAGTAGATGTTGTGCACCTCTTCTTCCAGTGACCACGAAGGATCTCAGTGCCTCCTTAGTCATTCGAGACTTGCTCATCATCTGGACGCATTGAAGTGGGTGATTCCACCTCTTTGTGTTGAGGCATGAGGTTGGTGTCGTGTTCCAACTCCTGTTGCTCCATGTCTGCATCCAACTTTTCAAGTGTTTGTTCTATTTCATGAGCAAAGTCTTGCCCCTGTGATGGTTCACCCTGTTCACCTGATGCCAGCTATTCATATGAATCGACTACTTGTACAGGCGTTGCTTCGTCTGTCTATGCATAATTTGTCCCCACTATATCTATTGTTGTTGCACTTCCTTCTCCTATTGGTGCAGCTCCTGTTCTTTCCGGAGTTGCTCCCTCAGCTCATGCAAATCCTTCTCTTCTTCTTCCATTTTCTTCTTATCCCTCTTGTTGTGCTACTGCTTGTTTGCCTGAATAACCATAGCTACTTGTTCTACAAGTAGATCTGCTCGAAACTTGCAGCTTTTCTCCTCCTCCATGCAGTAAAAAATCTTCCTCTTCCCTTTGTCGAGCACAGGTATATTTGGATCTCATGCCTTTGCTGTTGCTGCCACTGTTGGTGCTCTCCATGATACTGCTTCATGCTGCTTTTCTAACCACTCTTTAATGAAGTCGACCTATTCATTGGGCCCAGAGGAATTGTAGTAATACCTCCATGAGTCTTCCTCAGCCCATTGAAATGCCTCATGGATCCAGTTGAACTGAGCTATCATGCAGTTATCCTTCACAATGCAATGTGGGTCATACGAGTTGAAGCTTCAGAGGTCGAACGGGTACTTCTTCATCTCTTCTACTTCAACATCTACTTGCTCAATACTCTGGATCTCATATAACACAATCTACAATGGAAGAGTGGGCCAAGGTGCCCTGTTATTTTGTTGCAGTCTAGCTATCATTCTTGCTTAGATGTGATATGCTACTTCATGCATGACTAGTACGTCTAAGGAAAACTTTGGCAGAACATGTGGAGGCTTCTCTGCATCGAACATTTGGATGAAAGTTTTAGACGGTGAGGCATACCAATCTGCAATGCCTAACAACATCTCCATTGCTTCCTTTGACATGCAAGGTGGATCTTGTTCAAATATCATCTCGTGTACTTGGGTGAAAAAATGGTCAGACAACTGTATGATTACTCCTCTGAAGTTGCATTTGGACAACAACTTGAAATATGTGTTCACAACAATCTCTGTAGGTGACCATGCCCACTCCAAGCCTGGAAACTCATGTCGGGCACAGATTGCATCTGGGATGTGGGCGTACATATAAATATCTACATGCATACACTCAGGTGATTGTCGAGCCTTCGCGACCTGTTCCTTTAGTTGATGAGCTACTATTCTGGACCAGTTACATGGTCCTCCTTCTCTAGCCAGTTGGTCCAATGCAATCACCCAACTCTGAGGAAAGGTTTCAGTGCTTGCTTGGCCACTCAGTGGACATGTAAATATGACCAGGTATTGGTATGCCGTCCTCAATATCTTTGTCTTGTAGATCTGGTTGGATGTCATCCTTAAATGAGCTAGCTCCTTTACCCAGTCCTTCATAATGTCTCTGTAGTTACCTCTGCTGCTAAGAAAGCTGACTGGAGGACTTATAATAGTCATGGGCTCTAACATCTGATACAACTCAAGATAAACTTATGCCTAAAAGGTTGCAAGCTTCGTCCCACTGACACAGCTCAAGGTCATCATCTCAGGATTAGTGTGAGAGACGATCTAGTGAATCATGTCCATGCATGGGAATGCAGGGTATCTACATGCAATCTGGTACAAGTTGAACTTATGAATATTCATGTACACTTGACGGTCTTCGAGGTCTTCCCCAAAAGTGCCTATGATTGTTTCATTAACCTCTTCCCACTTCAATTTGATTTCCTTGTCTAGATATAGCTTCGTATCTCCATAGATCGGCAGACTAGAGGAAACCTAACAAACTGCTACTTGTGTTGCAACTCCATCAGTGTCCTGTGATCCTATTCTATTGGAAGCCATTGAGGCAGATGAACACCTGAAATATTTGGAAACAAGCAACATGCATGACAAGAAATATGTCAGTGGAAACAAAGCAAATATGGGGAAGGACACATCACATACCTGGGAAACTGATGAGAAAGATTGCACACAGTTTACTGGGAGGTTGGGTGTCTCGCTTCTAGAAATGTGAAAAAGGTAGTCTAGGCTATCTGGGAGATAGAACTGGCTACTAGATCTGTGAAATCTGCAATTCAGTCAGGTAGTTGGCTACTAGGATTGCGTAATGCACAATTACAACTGGGAAGGACTACTGGCCCAAGGACAGATTTGTGAAATTTCTTGGGCCAAGCAGCCACTGTCCTCCAGAAATGTGCAAAATAGTTCCGACAGTTAGTGTTGGGTAGGAATGTGCATTTCTGGAGACAAAGGTGAGTCTTCCTTCCCTAGATTGTGCAATGCAGCCTTGATGAAGGCAAAGTCAGGGCCAAGGTTGGCTCGACTCGCCGATGGGAAACTGAAAACAAATAAGACAATGAATGCATGGAAAAACTGAGTGATAGAAGAAGTGATTGATAGTGCATGCAAAACATGAATGAAAAATTCAGCAAATAGATCAACATATGTGTGGGTGATGCGGTTCCTCGGTTTAGCGAATGTCCGTGCAAAATAGTTTCATGCATGTGACAACAGTGAGATAACAACGAAAACTGAAACAGAGCTAGGAAAAGCTAGTATACATGTAAACGACAACAACCGTTCAAAGAAATCAAGGAAGTAGCACTCACACAAGCGAATACACAAAAGTGATAGAAATTCTAAAAAAGACAAGTTGAGGCCACTTACCCATGAATAGCTAAGCAGGATGTGTTGAAGAGTCATGGATATGATGTGGGATGTCAAATCTCGAAGATCGATGTGAATGAATTCGGTCTGATGTGTTGAATAAATAAGTTTGGTCTCATGACACGCATGCCAAAAATTTAGGAACAAATGACACTTTAAGAGAAACTTCTCAAAATATTTGCATGTAACCCCCGACTGCTAATAATATCTCCCTGAATCATGGGACACCATTTTCGTGTTGTCTCTTTCTATTCCGGGAAGCGAAAGTCATGTATGGATGCAAGTCAAGTTTCTACGGTCTCGAGTGGAACTCGTCAACCAGATTGTTCATGCATGTAGTTGCTCAACTTCTTAGGAAAAATACATATTCTTGGCTGGGAGCTAGCCTGACTGCCCAGGAGGATTGCACAATTTCTAGGCAGCGCATCTAATTGCTGGCTAGATTCATGCAAATCCTGGGCTAAGAAACCCTGCTAGGGAAATTTCAGAAACTCTTATTGGGAGTGTTGGCTAGTAGGATTGCGCAATCCTAGAACCCAACAGGCTACTAGAGGGGATTGTACAATTTCTAGAGGGAAGGTTGGCTACCCTACACAAATACACAATTCTCAAGGGGAAGTTTCTCAACGTGCAGCTGGACCAAGTCTGAATGAAGAGCTTATGAGGGGAATGAATCAACTGTGATCAATAGGTTGCCTTTGTGCGAGGAAAACACCGAAGCTTGAGTACTTGACGAAGCAAGAAAAAGCACTGTGAAGGGTTGGTAGGGAGGCTCCAAAACAAGCTAAGACAAAATTTTGGAGGGTGGTTGTAGCCGCTACAACAATACTCTAAAGGCACTATCGAGGGATCAAAAGGTTCCATAGTGCTTCATGTAATCATGTTAACCTCGAAAAAAAATAGAAAGAAAGTTCGGTGGAGGAAGCGCAAAGGTTCCCATCAGTGACAAGTCTTTGAGTAAACCAACACCAATATCATAGTAAAGAGTATTCATTTCTCCAACAAAATGTATGCCACCCGTAGAGTTAAGGACTGAAGTGTAGTAAGACAATTGGTCTACTTTGACAATTTTCCCTTTGTGAGGAAACTTTATCATTGGAAAAGGTGATGAGACAATTGGTGACATAACATAGGTCCAACTTCAACCAAGAAAAAGGTTGTAATCAAGCTGAGCATCAACAACTTCAACTTCAATTGTGAATGTTTTACCCTCTAGCTTTATGGGTAGATCCTTTAATATTCCATAAGGAGGAAAACTTATTCCATGAAATCCCTTCAGAGTGGTACGTGACCAATTGATGGTTGGAGAACCTAAAGCTTTCCAACAAGAAATAAACATAATACACGTGGAAGTTCCTTCATCAACAACTATTTAAAACACTCATCTGGTTTTAACAAAATCTGGAATATGGAACACCAGTTGATGAGGGAGTCTCAGTATATGACTCTCAAGATCAAAGATAATTATCACCCTATGAATCAATATATCCTATGGCTGATAATAAAATATTTTGTTGTGTCGGGTATGTTTGCAACACTTCCAAATCTGAGATTGCAGAAGGTGACATAGCCATGTATTAAACAATGTTTTAATTTTGTGTAGCTCTAGCATGTTGATTGAAAGCTGATTTTAAAATCAAACCTTTGGGAAGTGGTGAAAACATCATGTCAGGATTTTGTTTCTCGATCTGTAATGGTTCAGAGGGAGGAAGAGTTGAACTGGAAGTTTGACGAGATGAAATAGTCTAATTTCCATTATCCATAGGACCCTTAGATTCGTAATATTTGATCTTGTAGCTACCAGAACTTGCTATGAAGACATCATAATCATATCTTGCGACATGGAAGAGGAAGATGGATTATGAGAAACCACTTTACTATCTTGAGAAGGAAATGGATCCTTCAAAACAATAGGAGTTGGAGAACCTTTAATGAATTTGTAACCCTCTACCCGATATGGGCATTCCTTAATATAATGATACTCATTTCAAATAAGGCAAGGATATTTAGATTTTCATTTCTCATTAGTAGGTCTAGTTTTAGTGGAATTCTCTTTCGAAGAAGCATTTTGTTTCGATTTACCTTTCCCCTATTGTTTACCTTTAGTTGATTGACTCTTGCTATTAGATGATTCTATGAAATTAATTTTGGAAATAGATTATGGAGAAAGGATTTTAGTGGATGAATCTTGTATGGCCAAATTCTGAGTACTTTTATAACTTTTCTTTTTCCCCTTAGACTATTGGCCAAATTTGTTTGCAATCACCCATTTTCTAGTTTGGGAGGTGGTTTGGGAGGTTGTATTTGGCCCCAATAAATAAAAATATAAATAAACTAGAGGTATGGTAAATAAATAAAACCTCTTTTTATACTTACTTCAAAGGTAAGGTAAAAAAAAAAAAAAAAAAAAAAAAAAAAAAAAAAAAAAAAAAAAAAAAAAAACTATAGAGTATGGTAAATAAATAAAACCTCTTTTTATATTTAGTCCTTAACCCTCTTTCTATTTGAGAATGGTAAAAAAGAGTTTTAATTAAGTGAATCCTATGAGCCAAATAACATATTTAAAAAAGAGGTATGGTAAATTAATACAAATATAAATAAATGAGAGGTATGGTAAATAAATAAAACATTTTTTTATATTTACTCCATAATTCACCTTATATTTAAAGACATGCAAAGATGTAAATAAATAAAAATATAAATAAACTACTGGTAACATCTAAACTATAAATCCCATATAAACTTTAAAAAATACATTAAAAAAAAAAAAAAAAAATTTGGTATATCGTTACCATTGACATATAACCATTAAACAATGCATATATATATATATTTAAATAGTGTTTAAATAGGTTTGTATCCATGGAGATATACAATGCCATGAATTCTGAGTACATATCTTGAATGCGATTTAAATGCTAATTAATTGGCAGGTAAGGAGATCCAAATGGGGATTCTCCTAGTTAATTATGCACATAAATTCATGGTTTGCATTGATGTATGGGGCCTTAATTGGCAGGTAAGGAGATCCAAATGGGGATTCTCCTAGTTAATTATGCACATAAATTCATGGTTTGCATTGATGTATGGGGCCTCGTTCATAGCTCCACACAACGTACATTTCTACTGTGCGATGATTCCTCCATGTGACCTTGCCATTTATTATGGCTTTTCATCGTTGATCTTCCCTATCTAATGGTAGATATTGGATAGGGTTTAACCTAACCAAATCTTCGCGCCAAACTCGGGTGGTCTCATTATTGTTGTCGCTCCTCTGAATTGCACTGTTCTATGAGCGATAAAAACAAAGGACGCTGATATACTCACTGGAGTAGGTATACCTTTTAGTTGTGCATTGCACTGTTCTATGAGCGATAAAAACAAAGGACGCTGATATACTCACTGGAGTAGGTATACCTTTTAGTTGTGCAACATTGCAACTTCGTTTTCTCAGGTTGAAAGTCTAATATTTGTTTGGGTAAATGGTTTAAGTCCATTCTAAGGTTCCTCGCCGCTATTTATGAATCACTTATGAAGTTTCGGAGACAGTGGAAGGTAGAACGCATCTTGGACCATGTGCAATAGGTACATAATTTCTATGGCAAGTTTTTCATGTTGAATATTTTAACCCAGTCACTTGTTCTTGAGGGTTTTTCGTTCTATATCTCCCTTGTGATAAATTCTAGTTATATAACTGAGTTTTATCATGTTTCTACAGGTTGGCAACTCATCATTTTAACGCAGGTAAGATTTCTTTCTCGGTTATGGTTGAATTTATACGAACAAGTAGCAGGTTAATTGCCTCTGCTAATAATGACTAACTCGCAACCTCCGTAAATAGGTATGCTACCTTCTGGATGGTCTATTGCTCAGAATCATGACCCTTGACTTCATAATAGCTTATGACATTTCCATTGCTTTTCAGGTTGGAGCTAAGTCCATGGTTTTTGTCTGAAATTAAGTTATTTAAGGGTTTTGAGAAGAGGGTTTTTCCCTGATAGCACATTTAGGTTGTAATGTTTAAGCACAGGTTTTCAAAACCTTTATTTTTTTCTAGGTTACTCGATCGGCTATGGTTGTCGACCATTTCCAATTTTTTATATGTATGTTATGATGAATTTGAAGGCCTTCAAGCCTGTTTCCACTTATGTTGAGGGATGACTAGAGTGACTGTTTTAATCTCGTTGGAAAGGAGGCCGAGAATGTCGTCAATCGGTTGCTCTGATGGCATCAATTGTTTCTTTCTCTGCTATATTTAATCAACAATATACTATTTATTTTTGGCTTACTGAGCTATGAGAACAAATTACTGTGTTTCTCACCTTTTTTGTGCATGGGTATCTTGTGATATAAAGAATGTAGAGACTAGATTTTTTGAGTTGTGTTAGTTTTTATAAAAGGCTCTTATAGCATTATCTATGTTTTGTTATATAGCTTTATTCGTTATGTCAACTGTGGATGCCAACATACCATGATAATTGATTGCTAATCTTTCCTAATTCGTTTGTAATAACGATTTTCGTATATTTTGTCAAGAGAGTGAGAAGATTTCCTTTACGGTAATGATAGGTTATATGTACAAGGATGCGTTCTAGAGTTTATTTATGTCATTGTTTTGACATTAACATTATTCTAGACTTTATTTTCCTTTTTTCCATTCTATAATTTATATAACTCAACTATTGGTGTATCCATGTCTTTTATTGAGTATCGAATTCTTGTTTATTAGTGTAATAGATAGTCTCCTACCTTATTTATTTACCTGTAATTCAAATAGTAGCTATAATAGCTACTGTTAAGCAATCTGTTAACTCATATAATATAGATATGGATAGGTACTGTACATTAAATTCTTGTATTCTTTCTATGCTTTTATATTTACATTTCATTAATAAATTTTAAAAAAGCTTGCTACTTCAATTATATGTTAACATGTAATGTAAATATATTCGAAAGGTCTCTCCTCCCATCCACGAGTCCTGGAATTACGTCCAAACTCTCCCCCAAACACCACCTATCTTTTATGTTGGATTTAATTATAGTCAGTATTATGGGCCTCAGGATTCCTGTCCAGCCTCAAACTCTATACTCCCTTATCGAGCAAATTTTTCCATTGTATTGTTCCAACCAACTTTAGGAGTTTTTTCTTCTTTTCTTCCCTCTTTATATTTTCCTTCTCAAGCAGAGGGTAATTTCTTCTTGGCAACCATTTATTTTAAATAAAAAAATCAATTTTGATTTTTGTTACAGTATCACTACTTATAATTTAGGTATTTACAATATATGTTTCTTGGCTTTTGAGCCAGTTAATATTTCTCATCAAAATATAATAAAATTTAAAATATCTTTTAGTAAAAACTCACTTAATGATCTCAGTAATCTTTATGCAATTTGGGGTGTTACAAATAGAGGTATGGTAAATAAATAAAACCTCTTTTTATATTTAGTCCAAAACCCTCTTTCTATTTAATAAGGCTCAAAAAAGAGGTTTTATTTAAGTGAATCATATTGGCCGAATACCATATTTATAAAAAAAGGTATGATAAATTAATAAAAATATAATAAACTATAGGTATGGGAAATAAATAAAATGTTTTTTTATATTTACTTCATAAGCCACCCTATGGGGTGTAAATAAATAAAAATATAAATATACAAGAGGTATGGTAAATAAATAAAACTTTTTTTTTATATATTTACTTCGTAAGTTACTTTATATTTAGGTGAAGCCTATAGGCCAAATTATTATTAATACCATGCAAAAAACATTATTAACCATAATATTAGTATTAATAAAAATAAAGATGGCACATGGTATTGACCCATGGTATTCATGTGGAATGTAGCCTATTTAAAGGGGGGAATTAAGCGAACATATATCTAGCTTTATTCTTGATCTATTTAGCACCGAGAGGTATCAAATATTGTGATATGCAAACTAGCATAGAGTGGAAAAATATTTTATCCCTCTTGGGGCTTGGTAGATCAAGAGTAAAAATGGATCTTGTAATTTAATGTCACTTAAACATTTTAACTTGGTTAAAATAAGAAATAAAAATAGAAATCAATTATTAATTTTATAAATTTTTATAAATTACTTATAGTATTTTTTAAGCTCCATGTTTATGATAACCCATGGTATTGACCCATGGTAACACCATGGTATTCATGTGAGAATAGACTATTTAAAGGGGAAATTCTATCAGCTTAGATCCATGTCTACCAAGTACAAATAGATTTCATCCCTCTAAGAGCGGTGGAGATAAGATGGATATAGGTTGGTTTTTATGATAATGAATATATTAAATATACTTAGGAAATTATATTGTAAAAAACATCTTAAGGTGAATGGTTAATGCTACATTTAGTCACTTCAAAAAATTTAGTAAAAAATACCAATATCTCCATTAATATTGGTTTTTTTCTGATTTAACAAAAAAAAAATTTCAAAACAGTGAAATCTTATCACTCTTCCTACATCACCCTCGCACATGAGAGATAGACACTGCCCACCCTCGCACAGGAGAGGTAGACACTGCCCAGATTTCACACCATTTTTCAAACATTCTCAATATGATATGTTCATGAAAAAGTTAAGGTACATCAACCTACATCACCCTCGCACATGAGAGATAGACACTGCCCACCCTCGCACAGGAGAGGTAGACACTGCCCAGATTTCACACCATTTTTCAAACATTCTCAATATGATATCTTCATGAAAAAGTTAAGGTACTGATGTTGGATTAGTTGTTTGAAAAATATGTTGGCTTGTAAATCCTTGGATCTTCTCTGTTATTCTTAGTTTGTTGTAATGACGATCTATAGGGGTTGGGCCACTCCACCATATTGTCCTAAAAGGCACAGATTTTGCACCAAAAAGGAAATTAATCCAAAGGGAAATTAATCCAAATGTTACAACGTTGTTAAAAAATGCAAGACGTATGAAGGTACTTAATTATGCTAATAAGCAATTTATATTGGGAGAGACGTAATTAAATTATATTATTTAATTGAAGTTCCAATTAAAATAATAACAAATTCACATTTATGTATTTATATATTGATTGGAAGGGTTCTGACAATGTTCATTTCTTTCCTTTAGATCCCCTTCAGGCCTTTCGGATACCTACTACTTTCCTATATTATGTAGTTGGGGCTTGCTACTTGTTGTCATGTTAGGGTAAACCTGATGTGATTTTTTTTTTTTTTTTTTTTTTTTTTTTTTTTTTTTTTTTTTCTTGAACTTGGAGTTTATGGAATAAGAATGAAATTTGATAGCTTGAAAAAAGTGGTAGATAAAAGATTAATCTCTCATACGTTGACAGAACTGGTGGTCAAGACAAACACCTACAAAAACTTTCTTGTGGAATATTATCAAAACTAATAGAAGGATATGAAAGAGTGTACAATAAGATCCTTGACAAACATTGCCACTTAAACTTGCAACATTGTTTGTAGGAAGCGAAAATTATGTTTCTTTTTTCCAAACATGTATGCTAGTATATTACAGTTTAATGAATATGTTTCCCTATTATCATATATGGTTACATATTTTAACAAAACATTCGCCAAGACTTCACAATGTTTTATTATTGAATCAAAGATTTTCCAAATCTTACAAGATTTTATAATTCAAGGAAAGATTTGCCATGACTTTACAAGATAATATAATCTGGTGAGGGATTTACCAAAAAAATTATATATACATATTATATTATTAATAAAATCACCTCCCATTTTTCCTATGTATCATGGTGATTCACCCATTTATTATACATATAAATTTAGGTGGTTCTTAAAATTTTTCTTGGTCACTAAGGTTACCACATAAAACAATTTAACCTGGGGAGATAGTCGTAGATCAAACATACACACAAAGATAGAGTAACAAAGCTCAATCCCCTTGAGACTTCCTCAACATGGTTAATCTGAGGTTTACTTCCAAGTGACTCCCAAGTACCTTTCAGCACCATTTTTAGTACATGTGAATCACTCTACCGTAGCCAATGAAGTGGGGTCGATCACTTCACTGGGTCTGATATGATCTCGTGATTGACTCATTTGTAATGGGAGATTCCCAGAGAAAAATTGTAGAAAATGGATTTTTCTCCCTATCACAAGATGCTAACGCCATTGTCTACATCTTTGGAAAGTTAACTCACTTCCCTATTCCAAATCCCTACAACTTGTAGGTGGAAAAGAGCCCTAAAAAAATATAAATTCTAGATTGATTTTAAGAGTTGTTATTTACTCAAAGGTAATGTATGTGAAACTAATGAAATTATGACTTTGTGCAAATACTAATGCAATTGAAAATGAAAATGTAGTATTTTCATTTCAATGAAAATCTATCTAAAGTAAGGAAAGAGTCTTTCAATTTTTTTAACGGAAATGTAAACAAAAACCTTAAATCCCAATATATCTCTTTTTCTAACATGCACATATCCAAGTCTGAATCACCCAAATATTGAAAATCATTTCGAATTTTCACTTTGCCCGATAACACAAGAAATCAAGATATTCCTCTTTTAGGCATACAATCACTCAGAAATTTGCAAAATGCAAAAAGAAACCAATACTCACTAAAATGAATTTTCCCTAAATGAATGTTATGAATTCACTTGCAGTAAAAAGTATAGTTCATGAACATTTCAGCAGGAGAAAGAAACAAACTTTTCATTTTGAAACTAACATAAGTATTTCTCACAAAAAATACATAATCTTGTAAATGTTAGAAAATTATATATTATAGAGAAATCAAGCACATAAAATATTGCAGAAATATAAACACAGAAAACACATAAAACAAGAGAGACACAAATATATGTGGTTCATCCAATTCGGGCTATGTCCATGGAGAAACAACCAGTCTGCAAAAAGTTTGCAAAATTACTTCATGATGGTTTCAAATAGCCATCGTGATCTTCAATAATCTTCACACAACTTCAGTGTGTCTACAATGAACTATACTAAGTTCTGTACACAAACAACTCTTTCTTTCAACCCTCTGTTCTAACTGTCGCGGTAACTACTTTAGGAGTACATCAGAGGTGTGAATATCACGGATTCACATTGTGTGTTCCATTAGAAATAGTCTTGTCTATGCATTCCTTGAACAAATCATGTGCTTTGCTTTACCAGATTCATCATAGGTATGATCCTTTTAATGAATAACCCAGTCAACGAAAGATCAACATTAATCTTTCTTCTTCCTTTGCTAGACCTTCAGCTTCCTTCTTCACTCACTCAACTTTCAGCTTCTTTTTCCTGCTCGATCTTCGGCTTTCTTTGTTCCTTCAAGTTCAGGAATTTTGAACTTTTTCTTCTACTCTGTAATCGATTCCCTATATCCCCTCCTTGAAGTGAAGCATTTTAACTCGTTTTTTATATGAGTTTCACTAATGACCAAAGGTCACATATATTGCAGGGAGGCCAACTTGTATATTAAAAATATATATCATTGACTCTTTTTTTAATATTCAACAAACTATAACATAGCCTTGTTATTTGTGGAAATCACATCAATAGAGGTCCCCACACACCATGCCATAGTTTTAATCACAATCACAACTTTCGAAGGATATTATTACACAATATATTAGAGTGGCCCTTTTTAATATTCATATAGGGCCCACATGGGGCCCACATGAAGGTCCCACATGCTACACTATTAATCGTAATCAATTTTTCTGAACTCCTGCAATTGCAAATCGTGAAAATCCCGCAATCGAAACCTTATGACATCACGATATAACATCTCAATACCCCTACTACCATTGGAGTGGATGTGATATAGTATCAAGAAGTTGTTAATAAATCAATTGGGTCCACCACCTCTTTTGTAATCAGCGGTTTGGGGTCCACCACTTTATCGCAATCGGTGGTCCATAATACTATTACAATTGGCATTTTACTGTGACATCTCGTTAAGACTTGTGATACATAACTTCCAATGTTGCGGATGCAATAATACAATAAACCTATTTCAATAGTCCTATCGGGTCCATATATTATATCACAATAAAATATTTTACTGTAACATCCTATTAAGACTTGTCATATGAAAGTTCATACGACAGATGCGATATTGTATTAAGGCATATTGTAATGGAACCATTGGGTCCGTAGTACATATCACAATCGACGGTTTTAGCGTGACCCTTTTAAAGACTTGTGATATGTAACTTTTGATATTGGTGGTTGTGGTATTACATTAGAGCTTGTTCTATTAGAACAGTCAGGTCTGCAGCTCAAATCAAAATCACATATTTCAATGTGACATGTAATAAAGTCACCAATATAATATGTTGTTGATATGTTAACTCCAATTCACTATGGTATTTTTCTTAAAAAGCTTCCACAACTTGTTTCTTCGAGTGGGCACTTAGATCCTCTGATAACATTGTTTATGCTCCTCTACTGATGTGTTCCTCTTTTCTTCTCGATGGCTTCCAATGAACTCTTCCTCTTACTCTTTGGCTTTCTCTTTTGATCACTTCCGATATCTTTCCTCCTTGGGTCCATTACTTCTATTATGTTTGTACTCAATACTTGGGTCCTCCATGAACAATATTATGATAAATGGGCATCAATGGGTAACCTTACATGTCACAAGAATTCTCCATCACAAACACTGCCATATTGACATCAAAGAAAACATATATTAATAAACCTCTACCGTTAGATTTCTGCCTAATGAACGATCTAGATTGACTACAAAATTACAACATTTTACAAGGCAATTTTTCATTAATATTTAGCTTTGGGGGCGTTTCCCCCGATCCCAGGCCAAGGTGGGGATCCTAATGATCATTGTCACCTACCCCTAGACCCCCCCTTACAACACAAATAATGGGCAGCATTTCCACCCCATTACAAATGGGTGTCCAATTTGACGATACCTTTGAATAAAGAAGATAATTAGGCTCCACACCCAACAGTAAATTATTAATTTTGATGCACAAAATAATATTTTGCAAAAGAGAAAATTTGACTCAAAACCTAATTTAATTAAAAGAAGAAAAATAGAAAGTCAACAAGGCAATACCAACATATCTCTCTTTTGATAGGCCGACCATTCATCAGATGAGACTTTACCTTGATTTGCAGAAACAAGACAACCACAAGAAAATCTTTTCATAACACTCAACTAGACTGAGAGACACTCAAAGAAGGTACAAACAAGTGTAACTTAACATGAAAAACCAAAAACAGTAGACTTGATGAGGACAAAACTAAAATTTTAAAAAATTTCAGGTATGTGTGAAAGTCCTAGAGGAAACTAGTGCACATATGCTCTGCTTCAGAAAAAGAAGTACACATAAATGTGCACTGTTCTTGAAGCCTAATTACCCACAATGGGGACTTTTGGTAAATATATAAAACAAGTCATATCAAACCCAAAATAAATTTTTTAAACATTTCTATACACTCAAGGAGAGCTTGTACAAAAGGTTCAAAAGGTCAAACAAGAAAAATAATGGAGAGTGAGGTGAACAACCAGGGACTACTACGTTTCTCTAGACTATGATTGACTAAAACAACTACTAAGATAGAGGACACTTATCATTTAATAGAAATGATTCATGAAGTCCCCTTCAAATCTCTCGATTCTATGCTCCTCCTCGATGCTTTAGAGATCCTCCCATTGCTTCCCATAGCTTCTCCATGATGTCCTGAAGGAGATCTGCACACACATAAACAAACACGAGATCAAGTCATCCTGTATACAATTCAAGAGGTAAATGGACTAATTAACTCAAACATGTATCATAAACTAATCAATATGCAATCACAATCTTTGTAGGTGATCAAGTAATCCTACACATATATAATGAGAAAGAACAATTGCTTTTATATTAATAAAATGGAGAATAGTCTTACAACTGTGAAACCTTGATGTTTCAAGTCCATTCCCATAATATCCAACCATCTCCTTGAATTAATAACCTTCTAACCTTGTTCTTGCATCATAAACCTACTTCCAACAATCCTCCTCAATCTTCAAGCCTAGTTATCTCTATAAGCTTTTTCCAAGGGATGAGATCCAATAATGATGGGATGGGGATTCCATAAAGAGAGGGAGTTTCTCAATGATGGGAGGAATCATCACTGAATAGGCAAAAATTCGAATCCTATTGGATGGTATAGATATGACCAAAAATTCTTCTAGACTTTAATTTTTATTTTTACATGCGTTAAGTCATGTTTGCAGGTCACAACGTAAGACAATGCGTACTTATGCGTAGTTCCTAATGGAATCTTCTACTTATGCACAAAAAATTACTATGTAACTATGCAGGAAACCAAAAGCAAGGTTTTTAGAGATGGGATCCAAGAATTCCAATTTATTTGGGATAATTTGGTTCTAACTTTGCGGGGAAATGCTTTGCGACACATTTATGGATAGTGAAAGATCCAAATTGGTGGTCATTTTCCTAATGCGACAATGAAAAACCAATTTTGTTTTCCCGCTTTGGGTTGTAGGGGAAAAAATATGTGTATATTTTATATTCTTTCTATTGTATATTTTTTTTGTTTTAAGAATATGTTTGTAGGAATGTTTTCTACAAGGTTAAAACATACAAAAAATAGACATATTTGTCTTCACATTTGGGGAAATTGTAATTTAGTGACTATGACATGAAGCTTTGTTGTGATAGATTCATACCAGGCTCTACACTTTGTTGCTATGCCTTCGAATCTTTGTGGTAGGTATAGGTTTCATCTCATATTTCCCTCCAAAGCATCTAGATATATGGTTTTGGACCCTGATTGTACATTGTTCGACAACATGACTAGCTTCATATGCAAATTGACTAGCTCAACTACATATTGTAGAACAATGTCTTTAGTCATCTCTAAGTCACTTTAGGTAGTTTCTTGTATGATGTGCTCAAAATATTGCTTTAACTCTTTCCTAATAGTATCCTTATCTCTCACCTCCCCAAGTGCGCCTATAGAAGGCACTTTGTGTACTCACACCAAGGCTTCTAATCCATTGTACAACTGCTTACAATCTTACATAGTGTTGGCTATATTATTGTTGAGTTGATCATAGATCTGTGTTAGGTAGATAAGTCCCTCTCACTGATAAGAGAGGTCTCCCTAGATCCTAAAAGGAAACTGCTAAGAAACAAACAACCAAACTAATTCCTTCCCCGAATCTATCTTTTCTTAAATCATAAGCTAATAAGGTGGGAAAAGTAAATTCACACCTTATTACAACATCCTTAATGAATATCCCCCTTTGTGCTCGAATGTAGCTCCTCCATGCTTAAATCTAGATCTACACACATGGAAACAACAAAGGATCAAAGCCATATGCAGCGTAGTTGATTCAATAATTCAAACTAGTGATCAAGGAGACTAGTAACAAACATCATTCCAATGGACAAATATAAATAACAACATTCCAATGAAAGAATATTAATAACATAAATCATCCATGAAATTGATCAATTATTCCATTAAACAGTGAAGTGAGAATAAATGCTTGTTTGTATTAAATTTAGAAACATAAAGGAGCTACAAAACTTGTGCCTTGATGTTGTGAAGCTCCTCCCATTCATCTCAATCCTCTCCAAGAATGATAATATCTCCAACCTGTTTCCCCCGGCATAAACTTACTCTTAGCAGCTTCCCTCAATTCCCCCACCTATGGCTTGATTAATAGGCAAAAAGGAAGTAGTTTTAGACCCTTAATATAAGGATGAGATCCACTAAAAGAGGGATGAGGGAACCTTGAAGAACTGGAATTAGTTCCAGCAAAATTGAGGTTAGGCTTGAATAAACATGAGTTCGAGGCTTTCTATTTGGAATAATTTGCCCCATAATGCTTATAGATCTCACTTTTTATTTCTAATTTTTATTGATTTACTTGCACAATTTATAGTGGAAGGCAGAGGACAAATTTGTGCAATTAATAGTGGAAGAAATTGCACATGTGTGGATTTTGTTTAGAAAAACTACATAGATGCTCAAAAAACATGGTTTTATACCATGAGATCCAGAAATTCCACTTTTTTCAAGGTATATAAGTGGTCGACTTGCAAGGGAGTGCTTCATGACACCTAGATGGATGGTGAGAGATCCAATTTTAATGATCAGTTTCCTAATGCAACAAAATGACGTGTAACAGATTGCTCCCTAAAGTGGAAAGTCATAAAATTTTGAGGAATGAAGTAATTTCTCATATCAAGGATTGGATCAGAGATCATGGTTGGAAACCCGCAATAATCAATCAAGGATTACAATGTAATATAATAATAATCATTGAGGTAGGCATTCCCATACTCAAAACATAAAAGTCTTAAAGAAAAGTATGGAAATACATCATGTTAAAGTAGATATAGGATGGACACAACCATCAAACATAAAACTCTTTGTATAATCATGAATACAAAACACCTCAAAACATGAATGGATGAAATTAGATCTAGGGTCTTGATCTCCATGTCTCAATCTATAGTATGAATCTAACCACACGAGTAAATGTTTTGAAGTCAATCATCGTAGAAACAACTTGATTATCGGTCAATGATGTGAATCGTTAACAAGTGCGAGATAAACCACCAATAATGAAAATGGCTCTGAAGGTACTTCCAATACAATCTATTAAGTGACAATAGATGATTTGAAGTCAAACACTCAGAGAATTGTTCGATCAAAGGCTAATTATGAGAACCTGTCATCGAAGGCAAGAAACCTATCATTAAGGCATACATGCCTCAAGGTATTGAAGGTTTCTAGATAATGAGATAAAGCCGATAAGAAGTGACCCATTGTAGGAAATCCTACGACACAAAACTCATGTCAACTTTTGAAGAAAATTTTGCAAGGACTGACTCAGGGATGGCCAACGAACTTGAAGGCTACAAAATACAAGGTAATTTAAACTAAGGTTTACTCTCTTGAACATATTGGTTACATGACAAAATGACTTGGAAACATTTGACTCAACGATGATACTAAAAACCAATTGAGGAATTTCAATAAGGTCCGATTAACTGTGACACAAATGGATTCCCCAACTCGAACAAATATGTGATAGAGTGTCATGTTCAAGAGCGACATACTGCTTGAAATACAAGAAACAAACTTTTCTTCTCAATTTTACCCCAACATCGCTAGCAAGGACCTATTTATTTTTTTACAAGCTTGAAGAGGATAACATATGCTTGTCCTATAAGCTCATCCTTTAGATGAGTCCATCCTAGTATTTTTAACAAACCCTAAGAAGGAGTGTTTCGGTCTCGTCATGCATAACAAGTCGTGTACTATTTAATTTTTACGAGTCCAGTAAGGGGATAATTCAATGTCATTTTATTTTAAGAGTTTGAAAAACACACAAAATGAAACTCATTCTTTTCTTTTACTGTAAAATTTTAATGAGCTCGATGTTTTTTAGTTTTAGGGAGTCAGAAGGAAAACATAAGTAAATTTTGTCATGTTCTTTTTTGTACATTTAGTCTCTTAGGTCTGAAAAAAGATAAAAGAATACAATAGAGAACTATATTGACTATGTTTGATCAGTGTATTTTTTCTTGTAAACAGTGATAGCTCATCTCGTAAAAGGGGTAAACTTATACTGAGTGGAGAGTTGTTCATTTACTTTTACGAGTTTGAACAATCAAGTGCTCGACGATATTTTCATGTTTTTAAGAGTCTAACAAGTTCTTAAAAGAGGACTCCATGTTTTTAATCTTTTGTAAGTTTTAACAAGTTCAAAAGAGTGATAAAAATATACTCATCTTACCGACTTTCAATTTAATTACTATGTAGGAAATGATGGAAAGAACTCAACATTTTAATTTACATTTTATGAGCATGAAAAGATAGCAAAAGAATCTTAGGATTTTCATGAGTTTGATGAGTCTTGAATATAATAGCCAAAATGGATTACAGATAAGTTCCAATTTTACACAAACTTGAAAAAAAGAAAAAAATTTCTTGAGGGTGGTTTCATTTTAAGACAAGCTTGAAACAGAGAATATTGTGCTTGAGATAAGTTTTCATACCCCCAACATAATGATTGCAAGGGCACATACCCCCCAAACTTCATTTCATTCACTTGAGTACACTACAATTTACTAATAGGTGGATGAAATCAAGGCTTGTTTACGAGATCAGAAAGACTTGACTTAACATTTATGATATCTAGTTAAAGACTCGACTTAACATTTATGAGATCTAGTTAAACGATCAACTCAAATAGGGGAGGATTTGTTTTATTTTTTAACGAGCTTGACACATTAAAGGAACTATGCTTAAGAGACCTATTTCATTTTTAACAAGATTGACATAGGAAAATAACTATTCTCATGAGACTTATTTCATTTTTTAACAAGGTTGAAACAATAAAAGAACAATCCTCCTAAGGATCTGTTTCATTTTTTAGAGAGGTTGACACACTAAAAGAACTATCCTCATAAGGATCTTAATCATGGCTTCCATATGGAATAAACACATGAGAAGGAACACCCCTTGATCTTGGTTTCCAAAACGTCTTCATTAGATGGAAGAACAATTCTTTGGAAGGAACACATGTGAAGGGGATCAATAGGGATAAAAAAATCGTATTCAAAATTCCCCCATTAATGTTTTGACCATGTCAGCTTCCAGATCTAAGTAAAAAGAAGTTGAGGAGATAGTGAGAGGCTCACTTGCATCAGTAACTAAAAACATGGGATAGGTTTCCACTTAATTAACCCATGGCAGGGTAGTTATTAGTTCCATATAAAGAACATTCAAGGGCATCAGATGACTGGTAGTCGAAGAAAGATCAATGTATGAAATTTGATCATTTGTCACAATGTTTCCATTATGAGGGAAGGACATCACACGAAAGAGTGTCGATACGACAACTTTCATGGCATAGACATAGTCTTGCCCAAGGAAAAAATTAAAATCTAAGGGACCTTGGACTACCGTAAGATCAATACACACGGTTTTACATTCTAAGGTAATAGGTAACTTAGGAAGGATCCCTAAAGATTCACTAATGGTTTTGTTAAAAGCTAATAGATTTTGTGTAATAGGCACAAGCTAAAGGGAACCCAAAGCTTTCCAAGCAATTGAGGATAAAATACTGACAGAGCACCTTCATCTACATTTGTGCAATGCCCATTCTTACCATAATCCTTTACAATGATTTGGAAAGGGGTGGAAGAAGGAAGATGAGGTTCTATCAGTCTACTCCAATAAAAAGAAATAGCCTCATCACTTGGATGGTGTTCAAAAGAAACAGTTGAAATGCCCCCATGTGTAGAAGAATCTAAGGTAACATGAAGAACCTGAGCAGTAGAATCTCCTCTTTTAAGCCCTTTTCAAACACTTAAAAACATGAAAAGATTGTCGAATACTAGATTGTTTGAACTTGTAAAAGTAAATGAACAATTGTCTACTCAGTATAAGTTTCCCCCTTTTATGGACTAATCTAGGAAAGCTTACAAAAAAGGTATATGTTGATCAAACATGGTCAATAGAGTTCTATCTTGTATTATTTTATCCCTTTTCAAAATCGAGAGACTATACATATGAAAAATAACATGATGGAGTTTACTTATGTTTTTCTTCTCACTTCCTAAAACTGAAAAACAATGAGCTATACTTTTTCTGAGCTTGTTAAAATTTCACATTAAATGAACTGAATGAGTTTCCTTTTTGTGTCCTCTTCAAAATCTTAAAAGAAAATGACATCAAGTTATCCCTTTACTGGAATTGTAAGAATTAAACAGTACAGGAATCATTAAGCATGATGAGACCGAACCAATCCTTCTTAGGTTTCATTAAAAATACTAGGATGGAATCATTTGAAGGATGAGATTGCAGGACAAGCGTATGTTATCCTCCTCAATCTTGTAAAAAATAAAAAGGTGCTTACCAGTACTGGTGTGGGGTGGGGAGGGGGGATGGGGTGGGTGGGAATTGAGAAGAAAACCTCCAATTGATCATGTGGAAGAGCCTTCAAGGGGATTTAGCTTGTTAATCTGCCCTTGCATGTGCGTCCGATCTACAACTATCCCCCTATGTAAATTGTTGCATTTTGTAAACTTAGTAACCATAATCAGGTTCTTCATGTTACTTTGGAATAACCTCCTCTTTTAAGCCCTTTTTAGACTCTAAAAACTATGAAAATATTGTCAAGCACTTGATTAGTATACGTTTACCCCTTTTACGAACTGAGTTAGGATTGTTTATGAGAAAGGTATATGTTCATCAAACATGATCAATAGAGTTCTCTCTTGTATTATTTTAACTTTTTTAGACCTGAGAGACTAAACATATGAAAAATAACATGACAGAGTTTACTTATGTTTTTCTTTTGACTCGCTAAAACTAAAAAACACCGAGCTTTATTTTTTCTGGGCTCATTAAAGTTTTCCCATAACAGAACTGAATGAGTTTCCTTTTCTTGTCTTTTCAAAATATTAAAAGAAAATGACATCAAGCTATCCCTTTACTGAACTCATAAAAATTAAACAGTACAAGACTCATTAAGCAAGAAGACACCAAACCACTCCTTTTGAGGGTTAAAAATACTAGGATGGATTCATCCAAAGGATGAGCTTATAGGACAAGCATATGTTATCTTCCTCAAGCTTCCAAAAAATAAAGAGGTACTTGCCAATGGTGGAGTGAAATTGAGAAAGTAAACCTGCAATTGATCATGTGGAGGAGCCTTCAAGGGGATTGAGCTTGTTACTTTTCCCTTGCGTGTATGTCTGATCTACAACTATCCCCCTAGGTAAAATTGTTGTATTTGGTAAACTTAGTGACCATAATCCTATGGCTCTACCTAATGTGATGACATAGGGAAGCGCCTAATTTACCTAGAACATATGTTGGTTAGACTCACTTGGACTTTTTGGAATGCAATCTTCACTCGAGATGACATAAGCAAAGTTACTTGCACCAGATTGTTTCATTAAGAAGGTTGTAAGGGTAAATTCTTCCAAATTCTCATATCTATAAAGCTTTCCACTTTGATCTTTGTAACATTGGATTTCATCACCAACTAGTATTTATTGATATCTGTGAAAGGTGACTTTATATCGTTTGAATCCTGTACCTTTAAAATTGAGAAAGTAAACATCCAATTCACCACAATCTAAATTTTCCTAGATGTTGTACCTAAAACATGAAGAACCTGATTATGGTCAATTGGAGGTTTACTTTGTCAGTTTTCCCCCACCATTGCTGGCAAGTACCTATTTATTTTTTACAATCTTGAGGAGGATAACATATACTTGTCCTATAAGCTTATCCTTCAGATGAGTCCATCCTAGTATTTTTAACGAACCCTAAGAAGGAGTTGTTCAGTCTCGTCATGCTTAACAAATCTTGTACTGTTTAATTTTTATGAGTTCAGTAAATGGATAACTTGATGTCATTTTATTTTAACATTTTGAAAAAGACACAAAAAGGAAATTCATTCAGTTCTTTTAACGTAAAATTTTAATGAGCCTGGAAAAATTAAAGCTTGATGTTTTTCAGTCTTAGGGAGTTAGAAGAAAAATATAAGTAAAATCCATCATGTTGTTTTTCATACATTTAGTCTCTGAGGTCCAAAAAAGGATAAAATAATACAACATATAACTCTATTGACCATGTTTGATCAATGTATACCCTTTTTGTAAATAGTCCTATCACAGTCTATAAAATGGGTTTATAATGAGTGTACAGTTGTTCATTTACTTTTACGAGTTCGAACAATCAAGTGCTCGACAATTTTTTCATGTTTTTAAGAGTCTAGAAAGGGCTTGAAAGAGGAGGTTCTACCACTCAGGTTCTTCATGTTACTTCACATTCTTCTACACATGGGAGAATTTATGGGGGCATCGTGTTGTACCTGGAAAATTGAGAAAGTAAACATCCAATTGACTATAAGCTCATCCTTAGAGTAAGTCCATCCTAGAACTTTAGCAAACCCTAAGAAGGAGTGGTTTAGTCTCATCATGAAGAACCTTATTATGCTCAATTGGAGGTTTTCTTATCCCTATTGATCCCCTTGATGTTTTTCTCATCGTAGCTGTTGGATATAAGTCAAAAGAAGTTGATCAAATAGTGAGACACTCTCTTGCATCAGTAACTGAAAACATGGGATATGTTGCCACATAATTAACCTATGGCAGGGTATGTACCACTTCCATATAAGGAACATTCAGGGATGTCAAATGAAAAGTAGTTAAAGAGAGATCAACATATGAAAGTTGATGAGCCATCACAATGTTTCCATTGTGAGGGAAGGAAATCATGTAAAAGAGTGTTGATATGACAACATTCATGGCATAAATGTAGTCTCACGCAAGGAGAAAATTAAAATCTAAGGGACCTTGGACTACATGGCATAAATGTAGTCTCACGCAAGGAGAAAATTAAAATCTAAGGGACCTTGGACTACCATAAGATCAATATAGACAATTTTACCTTCCAAGGTAATAGGTAACTTAGGAAGTATCCTTAAAGGTTCGCTAATGGTTTTGTTAAAAGCTAACAGATTATGTGTAATCGGCACAAGTTCAGGTGAACCCAAAGCTTGCCAAGCAATCGAGGATAAAATACTGATAAAAGCAATTTCATCTACATTTTTATGACACACATTCTTAACATAAGCCTCTACAATGATTTAGAAAGGGGTGGAATAAGGAAGATGAGGTTATGTTAGTCTACTAGAATAAAAATAAATTGCCTCATTACTTGGATGGGGTTCAAAAGAAGCAAATGAAATGCCCCCATGTGTAGAAGAATCTGAAGTAACATGAAGAACTTGAGTAGTATGAAGTTCACTCTCTAAAGGAAGAGTGGGATCGATCGAAGATGGAATCGATAGACCACTTGATCAAAAAATAATCCATCAACCTGAATGATACATGTCTCACCCTCCAATGGAAGAGTGGGATTGACTATACTTGGATTTAGATAAATCACTTCGTCAACTAACGATAGATGGGGAGAAAGTTTACAAGAATTAGTTGGAAGTTGTTGCTATGAAACCATAATTTTCCCAACAATTTTGAGGCTTCATCCATGTGAGGTTAAAGGTGAATATGATGAGTCCCTTTGCATAACCTATAAGGAAACCTAACCTTAATATTTTTCCTTAGAATTTGAGAATGATTAATTTATGGATCAAAGGTAAGTTGACGAGAATTATTTGACCATACTTCCAAAACCTTAGGAATACTAGGACAATTGGTAAGGAATTTGTCACACTTGTCTTACAATGCATTGTAGAAGTTCCCTCAACATTACCAATACTTATGGACATGGTTTGTTTGTTGACTACTTTCTTATCTAGTTTCTTCTTCTTATTAGTCACCTCGTTACTAGCATCAAGGCTTTTACCAAGTGAAGAAGAAGAAAGGGAGGAGGACACATTAGATGAAGAAGGTGAAGGGTCAACAATAGGTTGGTGATGTTGACATGGGGAAATTAGTTGAGGTGAAAAAATCGATTGAGCTGGTGCAATTAGAGTAGTAGGAATTAAACAAGTTGAGAACAACCATACAGGTAAACCTGTGAATTTGGGAAGTGACAATATAGCCATATAAGGAGGACCAACATTTGCAAAATCAAGGAAAGGATTAGGGTTCTTGTTAAAAGGGAGGTGTTTATCAGTAACTTTCAGCATTGTTTCCATTAGATTCAATCCAAATAAGTTTTTATTATTAAAATTAAATAATATTCACAGTCCACACCTAAGGTCTTATAAAAAGTAAAAACAAAAAAGGTAACACACACTAAAAAATCTAGGGATTCAAACCATACAAAATCACCTTTCACATATTTCAATAATTACTAGTTGGTGATGAAATCCAATGTCACTAAGATCAAAGTGGAAAGCTTTATATATATGATCATTTGGAACTAGTTACCCTGACAACCTGCTTAATGAAATAGTCTAGTGGAAGTAACTTCGCTTATGCCATCTCGAGCAAAGATTACCCTCCAAAAAGTCCAAGTGAGTCTAGCCAATATTTGTTCTAGGTATAGTAGGATACTCCCTCTGCCATCACCTAAGGTAGAGCCCTAGGATTATGGTCAGGAAGTTTACCAAATACAACAATTTTACCCAGGGTGACAATCATAGATAAGATGTAAATGCAATGGAAGAGTAACAAGCTCAATCTCCTTGAAGGCTTCTCCACATGATCAATTGGAGGTTTACTTTGAAGTGACCTCAAGTACCTTTCGGTACCATTGTAATACGTCAAAATCACTATATACTGACTAATGAAGTGGGTACGGTCACTTCACTAGATTTGATATGATCTCGTGCTAAACACATGTATAAGAAGAACTTTCGAGAGAAAAACTAAAATAATTGGATTTCCCTCCCTAACTCAAGGTTTTTTTATTTTTCGTAGCTTTGGAAAGTTTACTTCCTTCCCTATTACAAAGCCCTACAACCTAATTTACTATAAGTGGAAAGAGAACTACAAATAATAAATAATTTAGTTGAGTTTTATTTTCTCAAAGGGTAAATGGATGTGAAATTGATCGCATTATGACTTGACTCAAAACTCTAATGCATCAAATATGAAATTTGTAATCTCTTCATTTCGATGAATTCTAACTAGAGTAAGTAAAGAGGTTCTTCTTTAAAATATTAACTCCAAAATGTACCACTTCTAATTTTTCAATGCAACTCAAAGCTCTAAGTTGCAAACCACACAATGTAATCTATGCATAATTTTCTTGAAAAATATGCAAATGTAATCTATGCACACATTCCGTGAATACCATGCAAATTTAATCTATGCACAATTTTTTTTCATGAAATGAAATTCTAACCATGCAAATGTAATCTATGCAAGAGAATTATTCAAAACAAACATAAGATGATTCCAAAGCAGCGAAAAAACAACAAGACTATTTCCCTTCACTAATGTAACTAAAGAAGCAATCAAGTGTAAGTAAAGGAAATCGGGTGAAAATTCCAAAGATAAAAAATAATAACACTGAAAGGTTATTAACACTCAGACACAATTCAACCCCCCCACCCACGGTGGCTGAGGGGGATTTTTTTTGCAAAAACGAAAGCAAAAGTATGCAAAAAAATGTTAAGAAACTAAGACAAATATTTGAGAAATTACTAAAGGAATTCAAATTCAAAACACCCAAAGAAATCCTTAAAATGATAATGCTTGAAAGAATGTTATGAAATCAAAGCTTAAAGTGTAAGTCTGATTACACTTTAGTACTAGAATAAAAATGACTCATGTTTTCAATGCAGTACGAGAAGAACATCTCATCAAAACACTAATTCTTGAGAATTCCTACCTTTGAATCATTGAAAACAGAAAACTCTCAAGAAAACTCCTTCACAACACGCAATCAAACACATGGAGACTGACTAGAGGCATAAACAAATGTAATGAAACTTTAAAAACCAAAATATTCAGATTTTAATGAGAGGAAAAGCTATTTTTGCAAAAATTCTCAGAGTATGTGTAGGTAGATATTGTAGTACAGTGCTCATGTGCACTGTTGCTAAAGGTAATCAACATATATTTGTGCTCTCTTTCTAAATTGAAATCATGTAGGTTGAGAAACTTAACGAAAAAATAAAAAAGTATCCATACAAATCATGAAATATGAAAAATCAGTAACTTGTCAAGACTTAGATAAAGCAATGGAAAAATGTTCGAGAATAAAAAACAAGGAGATGGAAGAGAACAATTCGTTCCCTAGTGGAGTCACCAATTTGTTAGGCAAATAAATTCCTCTTATTGACAGGAGAAATCTCCCTAGATCCTAAAAGGAAACTAGTAACAAACAAACAATCAAGCTAGTTCCTTCGTTGAATCTATTGTTTCTTGAATCATAAGCTAACAAGGTGGGAAAAGGAAATTCATACCTTATTATGACATGCTTGATGAAGATCCCACTTTGTGCTTTGGTGCAGCTCCTCAATGCTTGAATCTAGAACTACACACATGGAAACAACAAAGGATAAAAGGCATATGTAGCATAGATGATTCAATAATTCAACTAGTGATCAAGGAGACTAGTAACAAACATTATTACAATGGAAAAATATAAAAAATATCATTCCAATGGAAGAATATTAATAACATAAGCCATCCGTGAAATTGATAAATTAATTCATTAAACAATGGAGTGAGAATAAATGCTTGTTTGTATTAATTTCATAAACATAAAGGAGCTACAAAACTTGTGCCTTGATGTTGTGAAGTTACTCCCATTGATCTCAATCCTCTCCAAGAATGATAAGCTCTCCAACTTGTTCCCCCCAACATAAACTTACTCTCAACAACCTCCCTCAATTCCCCCACCTATGGCTTCATTAATAGGCCAAAAGGAAGTTGTTTGAGATCGTTAGTCCAAGGATTAGATCCACTATAAGAGGGATGATGGATCCTTGAAGAATGGGAATTAGTTCCATAAAAAAAGAGGTTAGCCTCAAATAAACATGAGTTCAAGGCTTTTTGTTGGGAATGATTCACCCAACAATGCTTCTAGATCTCACTGTTTACCTCTACTTTTTATTGATTTACCTATGCATTTTATAGTGGAAGAGAGAGCATAGATCTGCGTAGTTTATAGTAGAAGAAACTGCACATGTGTGGATTTTGTTCAGGAAAACTACGTAGATGCTCAAAAACGGGTTTTTTTACCATGATATTCAGAACTTCCACTTTATTCAAGGTATATATGTTGTTGACTTGCAAGGGAGTGCTTCATGACACTTGGATGGATGACGAATGATCCAATTTTTCTGATCAGTTTCCTAATATGAGAAAATCATGTGTAACAATTTGCATATGCATTATCATCTCCACTTTATCCATTTCAACTTTAACCCTTCCTTTTCTAGCAGGCGATGCAAGTGCATTTAAGTAATTGGTACCCCATTCCTCGATTGTGTCTATAGTTGTATGAGCTAACTTTAAATTTTCTTTTTTTGTGGCTACTGCAAAGGTTGCAATTATTAAATCAAATTCTCTGGAATTTGTCTTGATGTTTGAAACAATAACCCTTTTTGTATGAATGTAAATCATGGGGACTTCACTGGGAGAGAAACATCATATCACGTGGGTTCATATTTGGGGATATATATTGACGAAAAAATGACATAATATATTAGGGGATATATAGAGGGTAAAGGGTTTTTATATTGGAAAATATAAAAAATGGAGCTCAAAGTTAATGAAAGGATATAAAGGGGTATAAAAAATGTTAATGAAAAAATGGATACCTACAATATCTAGTGAAAGTAGGGGTTTTTTAAATTGGGAAGTTGTATTAGGTTCATATTGGTAGGGGGCTAAATAATGTGATTTTTAGAGCTATTTTCTAATATTTAGTCAAATTAAGGGTATTGTTTAATATGCCATGGGTGCACACAATATGTCATAGGTTCACTGAGTGAATACCCAGTGATGTAAATAGGCTGATCTAGTTATTTTATTAAGTACTTCCTTATTTCTTGAATGATCTTGTCTTTTAGCTCATCAAAGGTGAAATTGGAGAGGTCAATAATTCTATCATAATGTGGAGGTGGAATCCCCATCATGCTAAAAGGAAGGTTCCCAGTGCTCGAAGGAGTTAGAGATCGAATCTCTAGAGAAGTTATCATTGACTCAGTTTATATCGTATGGTTCTCCTCTTCCTGTTCATCATTTATACCTTGGGCCTCCAAATCTCCCTTTAACTTCTTTGCAAACTCCTCTTCCTACTTCTTCCTATTTTCTTCTTTTACTTGTAGCCTTTCATGATATTATTCTTTAGTTGGTTTTCAAAGAGCTTTGTATTTTTGTCTCTTCAGGGCTTCCTCCTCTTTCTTTTTCCTTTGTTCCTATTTTCTCTTATGTATATCCTCTTTTTCCTTCTTGTCTTTCTCTTCTTTATGTCTATGATTTTCCTCTTGTCTTCTTTTCCTAGCCTTTTCAATCTCTTTCCTTCTCTTTTATATCTCGATTTCCCCTTTAATGCATGGATGATATTTGAAGTTCTTACTCCTCTCATCTTCAACATCTTGTTCCTGCTTCCTCTTCAACTCGACATTATCCTAAGTTTCCATGCCCTACTTGGTCCCTTCTTGATGAGTATCTGACACATGAATTATGTGAGAAGGACCTCATTCTTCACCTAGTCCAACTACTCTAGAGGCATTATTGTGGTTCTTGATATTTTCTTCGTCCTCCTAGGAAACAAAAGCATATGGCCAGGTATACCTTAGCTTTGCAAAGTGTTCTTGTCATGTACTTCTAGGGTCATGCCGATGAAAAATCACCTCGCTAAATCTAAGGAGAATAATTTCTTCAATTTCTACCTCTATTACCTTTAAATTATTCAATTCATGGGACCCTATTTGCAAAGGAAAGATAGACCGTGGCGACTTCTTCAACTTCTGAAATTTTTGTGACAATATTGTATAAAGCTAGTAACCAACATCTTGCATGACCACTTTACCTCTTACAAACTTCTGCATAAGATGTGGACTCTTATAAGATCCAAACACCTTAATGAATGTACCTTAACAAGATCTGAACCAATCTACAATCTGCAAATTCAACAATATGTTATTTGGCCTTATTAGTCATGCAATGTGCCTCAACTTGAAAAATCATTTGGTATAATATTGCGATGAAGTCATCAAATATCTTCTAATACACCCCCCTATAGCTAACCTCTAACAATATGTTACAGTAGGTGAGGACATGAGGTTCTTTGTTGGTCCACTTTCACTATGGACTAGGGAATTCATTCTTGGTAGAGATCCCAGCTAATAAGTAGGCTAACATGTAAAACTTGTATTTCTCACCTTGGGAGATATTTTTCGTCTATGTAACATGTTGCTGCAATTGTTGGGATATCAGGTCATACCAATTTAAAATCTTTCATTTAGTGGTGCAATTTTAGACCATGTAGACAAATCTTTCTTCAAAGGATTTAGTGTTTTCATGCCCATTCAGCCTGCAAATAGCCATCAGATATTGATATACTTTCCTCAATGACTTGGTCATGTAAATCCCTTCAAGAATCAAGTGAAAATTACCTAGCTCTTTCCACCATATCTTGAGAAAGTCCTTTGTGGAATACTAAAGAGAGAAAGAAGCATAGAATTTTGAATTCAAGTTTTCCTTTGCCTTTGGAAGGTTGTAATATGAATGAAGATCATGGGGCTGGTATGTGGCAATCTCTTTTCCACTTGCACTTATAAGGATCATGCTTTTAGGGTCAAGATGCTACAATGTTAACCTGATTACCTATGCATAGGGTAAAATTGGATATCGGCTAGCAATCCTATAGAATATGGACCTTTTAACATTAATGTACACTTCCCCATCCTCTAGATCTTCTCGAAACTCATTCTTGATGAAATATTTGAATATCATCTACCATGTGAAGATGGTGGACTTTTCTATGAAGAATCATTTGTCTAACAAGTTTTGCATTTTGGCTTTTGGAGTGTCCACAACACCATTAATATTTGTTTTAATGGCCTCTCTTATTTCTCCATTGCATGTAAATGGAGACATAATGCCGGTAGAAGATGATAAGATCATAATCTTGGGATCTACAATACTCAAAAATTGAAATTCACTCATGGAAAAGCACACAATCAATCCCACCAAAACACTTATTTCTAGCTTGCTTACTTTTGTAAAATATTAGTTGTGGGGGATAGTGTGCTAGTTTTGGGTGCAAGTTCATAATCTAGAAGCAAGGGTAATCACACTAGTCACTAAAAGTATGCAGTGTACAAGTGTTGCGAGAGGGACTAGCTTTGGCATAGAGCACAAGGTCTAAAGGTAGGGGTTAGGCACCTTAGGCATTGTGAGTGTGCATTGAGCCATCACTGAGACATGGTCTCTTGGTTGGGAACATGACACATATACAAGGGACAAATGTTTTCCATTCCTATCAACTCGAGGTATGTTATGAATGACTCAAGGAAAGGATGCTAGTGATTGGAAGAGGGTTCATTTTAATGGAGCAAGGGGGTCTAGACTATGCTCTGGAAGTTTCTTATGTGTTCTTGAGGAAAGAAAGACCTTGTGATGGGAACATGTTGTAGGTACAAGGAGAAAGGTCTTATTGGTATTTTGGTTAGGAGAGCATGATGAGATAATGCTTCGATCAAACGGTTTGAGCTGATGCAAGGAATGAAGATAACAGTTTCCTTGAACATCAACCAAGTGAAAGAAAGAAAAAGGGATATATAAATTGGAAAGACTTGGCCTACACACACATATATATATAACTAGAATATGATAGGAATAACAACAGTTTTGGAATGCAAAGAGACACTAAAAGAAAACATGCAATAAATGAAGTGACGCATTCAGGAGCACAATTTGAGAGTGCAGTGGTAGAGGAACTTACTCAGAATATAGCACACTTGCAACCAAGTTTGAGAGGCTTGCCTTATGCTCAAAAAGTGAAGAGAGCTCCAATGAGAGAAATAAGTGATGAATGAGCTCTTGGGTTGAGCCCTTTATATAGAAGAAGTCACATATGTGGGTAGGCCGGAGGTTGAAAGTATGGTTAGTGCATGTTATTGTGACAAGGAAGATAATTCCCTTTACAGAGTGTGATAGTGAGTGTTAGGTCCCTATACTACTAGTGTAACCCCTTATTGTTATTAGTACAACCCCATTATTATATTTTTGTGCCCATGTAGTCCCCATATTCTTATTATTGTGCCTCATAGAATCCCAGTATTGTTATTATTGTGCCCTTAAATTATTATTGTTATGTCGGCTCTAATTATGTTATGACCCCTTAGACTCTTATATATAGAAAGGAGGTCTTGTCATTTGTATCATCCAAGAATTGTTCATTTGTGTAATTTAAATGAGGTTTCCCCCTCAAAGAGGCTTATTTCTAAGGAGTTCATCTATCTTTTCTATCTTTTTGTGAGTTGGTTTCATAACATTTGGTATCAAAGCTGTGGATTCTAGGGTTTCACGGCTTCAAACAGGCCATCGTGGTATTTTAGCTATAAATTTTTTTTCTGCAACATTTCAAAAGATAACCATTTGAGAGCAAATATCGCTAAACGACGCACCGAAATTGCAGATCTTGTCTCGCTATAGTTTCAGAGATATGATCTAAGGAATTTATGTTTTTTGCAAGCTCTAGAATTTCATCTAAAATAGTTCATCGTGGTATTTTCGCTATAACATTTTCTCTAGGAAGTTTCAGAAGCTAAATCGAAAATCCATTTGAGAAGAAATTGGTCTGAATATTAGGTACAAATTTCAGAGCTTGTCTTGCTATACTTCTGGATATATGATATGAGGAAGTTAGGGTTTTTGCAAACTCCAAATTACATCCTAAACAAGCGACCTTGCGATAATCGTCATAACTTTCTCTCTGAGCAACAAATTGAAATTTCATAAGAAGTTATAGAAAGACAACAGATTGTACTTTTCTATGTATAGTTTTTACATCCGAAGGTTGAAACAGTGATATGTGGCATGTCATACAAGTTCACTCTACTGAAACATTATATAATCAGGTCATCTTAGGAGATTGGGCATAACGCTTTCTTGGAGAATCAAACTCTGATCAGACTTGTGGATTTAGAAAGAGGACTCAGAGGGTTACTGCAGGAGACAATTTCAGGACTTGGAGATCTAAAAGTACATAGTTACAATCATTTCAAGATCGATCTCCTAAAATCAAGAAAAGGCGATATGAGGAAGTTTGATTGAAAGGATCTAGTAAATTGGATACTACGGATGGAGCAATATTTTGATCTACATGAAGTGCAACTGTTACAAAAGGTACATGTTGCATATTCATATTTAGAACCAGATCAATTTTTATGGTATAAAGGGCTTTGTTCTCATAAACCACTTGTTACGTGGTCAATTTTCATGAAGGAAATGGTAGCACATTATGGGGATACAAAGAGAAACACCTTCTTTAGCCAATTGATAAATATCAAACAAAAGTGCTCAATAGAAGAGCAGATTGATGACTTTCAAAAATTGAATATAAGGGAAAATTATATTCCAGAGAAGCAGAGGACTGATGCCTCCATAGGGACTTTAAAGGATAACATTCAACACGAGGTTCGTCTTTGGGAACCTGATTGATTGGACAATGCGTTCAGGTTGGAAAGAAAAGTGAAAAGCAAAATTATGGCAACAAGGAAGTCTACCCCTCACAACTATAAATATGGAAGTGTTGTTTCTCCTATCCTTCCAGAACCTACAAGGTTGACACCACAACAATTGGAAGAAAAAATAGCAAAAGGGCTTTGTTACAATTGTGATAACAAATAAATTAAAGGTCATAAGTGTGTTAGGAAGAAATTATTTTACATTGAATGTGAAGAGGGGGAAGAAAAGGATCAAGAAACATCAAAAGAAGAGGATATACACCAGGAACCAACCCTAGAGAAAGAAGAAATGAATCCGACCATATCTTGTAAAGCATTGGCAAGAATTACCACTCCTCAAACTCTCAAGATAGAAGGACATATCAAGAAGAAAAAGGTTCAAGAAGTGAAATATCACATTGATAAAGAAGAAATGAATCCGACCATATCTTGTAATGCATTGGCCGTAATTACCACTCCTCAAAGTATCGAGATAGAAGGACATATCAAGAAGAAAAATTTTCAAGAATTGAAATATCACATCGAGCATCAAGAAATGAATCCGAACATATCTTGTAATGCATTGGAAGAAACTACCACTCCTCAAACTCTCAATATAGAAGGACATATCAAGAAGAAAAAGATTCAAGCAGTGAAAGATCACATCCAGCATCAAGAACAAGTTCTTGAACTTTTAAAAGATAACGGCACTTTGGTGCAGAATCAAATGAAACAACAGGAAAATCAAAATCGCAGTGAAAGAAGTTTTGATGTAGGTGATTGGGTAGTTTTACGACAACATCTCAAGTAGGCTATTTATGAGAAGGAAATGTTGGCAATACTACACGCACTTAAGAAATGACGACCTTACCTAATGGGAAAACACTTCAAGGTAAAAATGGATCATGAGATTGTTAAATGCTTTTTAGAACAAAGATTATCTTTAAAAGAACAGAAAAAATGGGTCACAAATATGTTGGGTTATGAATTTGAAATCATCTACAAAAAAGGGAAGAAAAATGTTGTTGCAGATGTACTCTCAAGAAAGGATGAGGATGTGGAAGCATTGTTTTGTGTTATTTCTATTATCCACCCATATTGGCTAAATGAAGAAAGGGATGAATGGAATAAGGATGAAGAAATGTTGCCACTCATTCAAAAGTTGCAGAAGATCCCAATAAAAACAATATTTCCAGAACTTGACAAGGAAGGAAAAATCATATTGGAAAAAGGAGCAGTCATAGAAACAAGAAACCGACAACTGCGAAATGAATCAATTTCATAGTATCTCATCAAGTGGAAGAACTTACCCATTGAACATTCCACATGGGAGGACAAGAATTTTATACACAAGCATCAAGAACTACTCAAGTGTTGAGGACAACACTTTTTGAAGGAGAGGGGCATGTTAGGTCCCTACACTACTAGTGTAACCCCTTATTTTTATTAGTACAACCCCGTTATTATATTGTTGTGCCCACGTAGTCCCACTATTGTTATTATTGTGCTCCATAGAATCCCACTATTGATATTATTTGTCCCTTACATTATTATTGTTATGCCGACTCTGATTATATTATGACCCCTTAGACTCCTATATATAAAAAGGAGGTCTTGTCATTTGTATCATCCAAAAATTGTTCATTTGTGTAATGTAAAGGAGGTTGTCCCCTGGAAAAGGCTTATTTCTAAGGCATTCATCTATCTTTTCTATATTTTTGTGAGTTGTTTTCATAACAGCGAGCCTACATCAAGGAAGTGTGCCCAATGCATGTTCTTGTGACAAGGAGGGTTGGCTAGGTTTTTTAAAGACACATTATATCTACTTCTAGAAAGTATGTTGGCACTGCTTGTAGGAAGTGTGTTAGCTTGTGTTTGGAAGGTGTGTTAGTCCTGCGTTTTGGAAGTGTGTTAGGCATGTATTTTGAAAGTTAACTATGAGGAAATGTTTCCCTAGGCTTGAGAAATCAAAGTGCATTGACACTTAGGGCTTTTCAATAGGATATTTAAAAACTTTGGAATGCTTGACCTAACATGAAATTACTTTGATGACTTGAAGCAAAGAGGACATGTTCATTAGGGGGGCACCAAAATTTAAATGAAGGAAATTTTTTGGAGGGTGTTGTAGTAGTGACAACAGGTCTAATTTAAGTGTTAGTTTTAGGTGATGTGTTTCTCCAATTTTTTTAAATATGGTTAAATTTATATTTATTTCATTTTTAATTAAATTATTCGATTTTTTGTTACCAATAATTTTAATGATAATTTTTATCCAATTTCAAGTAAAATTGCCTCAAACATATACTTAGACAAAAATGTAAATACTAAGTTATATAAAAGATTCCAAATTATTATAATTATATTTAAAATTATTATATATTTAGATATATTGAATAAATTAATCAACATGTCTCTAAATATATATATTTTTATTAAATTATAAATTATTAAATATATGCTGACATGGCATAGAACAAAGAGTGATAGGTTTTCTATTAAGATATTTGATGTTATAAAGGTCATGGGTTCAAAATGCCATGGAGAAACATGTAGTCATGTTAAGGGTTGGTGGGCTGGGTTGGGTTCAATTCTAAGATGATTTTGACGTCTTAAATGCCAGTAGAACCTTCTAAGATGATTTTGATCGCTTAAATGCCTTTAGAACTTGACTACTCAAATAATAGGTTAGGCTACTCTCTCTCTCTCTCTCTCACACACACACACACACACACACACACACACACACACATATAGAGAGAGAGAGAGATAATTTTCCTAAATATATCATAGCATAATGATTCATAAATTATCAAAGAATTAATATGAAAAGGTTGAGTGTGATTTTATTAGATTAAAAACATTAATGCCATTTTTTTAAAATGTAAACACTGAAATGTATTTAGATATATAAAATAAATAAATTAAATTTGGAAATCAAATAAGTTTTTTATATTGTTAATTTTAATTAATTTATAATTTATTGAAGTTTAGACTTTTTTATAATTTTTTAATATGATGAAGTTGACCGAATATTTTTTTTTCAAATTTTTCTTTTCCAATATATAAAATTACTCTAACATAAATTCAATTAATTTATTAATTAGTAGTATAAATTTATTTTAATTCTCATATATTCAAATTTGAGAGGGATAAATGGAAAAAAATTAGACAAGAGATAGACATATTAGCAAAAAAAAATATTGTCAGTGTTAGAGCACTAACCAAATAATCGCACTAGCAATATACCTATCTTCCTCTCAATGTTAGATCACTAACCAAAGAACCCCTCTAGTTACTTAAAGAATGTGCTCAAGGAATTCTGTTAATGCCATGTCACAACACTGACTAATAGAATGGTCACTTATAAAAATAATAAGCTTTTTCTCATTTAAAAATTGTTTGTGAGGCATTGACAGACACTGAAAATAAAATGCCTTCCATTAGGGGAATTATGTCACATCAAGGCTCCTCACCCAATAAAAAATTAAGAAATTATATAAAATAAATAAATAATCCAAAAATTAAAAATTAAATATATTTTAAAATATACATATGAAATATATTTAGATATATGAAATAAATAATCTAAATTTGAAAAAAAAACAAGTTTACGATATATATTTTTTTTGTGTTAGGTAATGTGAGTCATGAGGTGACTAGTATGGTTAACTTGCATCTTGATTAGTCCAAACATAGGAGCATCTAAACCATCAAAATTACCCAGGATCACAACTTGCCTGGGCGACAACAACCCTTACCATGGTTGGATTTTTGCCCACTCGATTAAAACCAATGACCTTTTCACCAAATAGTGCTTTAATAAAACACCTTATCTATGCGTATTCTACCCCACCATTAACAAGTTTATGATATTGTTAACTTTAGTTTTTAAATTATTAAATTTATTTTTTTTTTGAATATGAAAAAGGTCGAAAGATGTCATTTTTTTTGTAAATTATTATTTTATTCAATATGTAAAATTACCTGAATTTAAATTTAATTTCTTTATTAAGAGAATATTAATGTGCCTAGTCCACATGTCCATTCTTCCTCACGCACTTGTCCTTGTTGCCACTTCTCCGCTCTTCTGCAAATTTTCTATGAGCTCCTCAGACATTTCAATTCATTGCCTCTACCTCTTATCTAACATTTTGTTACATGCTCCCCTCTAAACTTTGGTTGCAACTACCCACGGGAAAGGATAGGACACCAGGCAACAGTGACTTCAACACAGCTCTCTGATACCAATTGAAAGTCTGAATACAACACAGTTGAGCATAACAATAACACAAAAGAAATACACTCAAAAGACAGCACAACTATGGTTGTTCAATTAAAACATAAGATGAGACATGAATTTACAGTAGGTCAAAGCAGCGACAGTTGCATTACAACTACTCGTATTGTGCGTCCCGACTCTGCATGACTACAACAAACTACTACTTCTTCTACAAGGGAGCAATACAGTTACAACTGCATACAACATCGACTATATCTATTTATGCTATGCCTCATCTCAATTTATACCAGAAAACTAAATTGGTTACATATATTTAAAATATCAGTTTTGCTTCTTCGAATTGCAATGAATCCAGGCAGTGCTGCCCCTTCGAAACTTGATGAATCTAGGTAGTGTTTCCCCTTCAAAACTCAATAGGAATCCAGGCGGTTCTGTCCCTTCAAAACTCAATAGGAATCTAAACGGTGTTGCCCCTTTGAAACCCAATAGCCATGGCGGTGGTGCCTATTTGAGGTGTTGGACATGTCATGGGTGAGGGGGTGTTTTGTGATTAATCTATTAGGTAGGTTAAATTGTTAAAAAGTGATGTTTGAATTAATAAAAAAGACAACCATTGGTCAGCTCTATGAAAGAGAGTCTGAACCAGGAGAGTTTGGCTCTGCAGAATGCTCTTCATTTTCCATGTACATCACACATTATATAGTAATCATAGATTTAGGGAAGTTAGAACAATAACCTAAGAAATGGAAACTAATTCCTATCCTGAGGTCTCATTAACCAACTCACACTATTCTAAGATATTCTCCATTATATTCAACACTCCCCCTTAATGGAGAAGGGGTTCACAAATATGCCTAAAATCTCCCTAAACATTTCAAACTTAATCTTGCCAAGAGGCTTGGTGAAAATGTCTATAACATTATCACATTTATTACGATACACAAGATGGATTTCTTTTGATTTCAATTTCTCCTTGACAAAGTGGAATTGTGTATCAATGTGTTTAGTGTTCTTGTGAAACACTGGATTATTAGCAAGTTTGATTGAAGTCTAATTGTCGCATCTGATTTTTGTTGCATATTTTTGTTCTTCCACCACATCCTGGAGAAGTCTCCACAACCAAACTGCCTCACACATTGCTGTGCACATGGCTTGATACTTTGCTTCTACTGAAGAGAAGGAAATTGTGTTTTGTTTCTTGCTGCTCCATGTAATCACCCTGGATCCAATGCTGAATGCATAACCTATTATGGATCTACAGTTGTCTACATTTCCAGCCCAGTTTGAATCTGTAAATCTTGTCAATCTAACATTAGAGGAATCAGTATAAATAATACCATAGTCTACAATACCTTGTAGATACCTCAAAACACATTTTGTTGCATTCTAATGACTCTCAAGTGGCTTGGACATGTATTGACTTAGTACACTTAGTACATAAGCCAAATCTGGTCTAGTAGTGGTCAGGTAGATTAGGCTCCCAACCAGTTGTCTATAAAGTGTCAGATCTGCCTCTTTAGAGGCATCCTCACTTTGAAGTTTAATGTTTTGTTGTAATGGTACTGCTGCAACCTTACATTGATCCATCCTGAATCTTTCCAGTAGAACTTTGACATACTTACCCTGGGACAGAAAAGTTTGTCCTGAATCTGTCCAAATCTCAAGACCCAAATAGTATCTTAATTCACAAAGGTCTTTCATTTCGAACACCTTTGACATTTGTTGCTTGATTTCTCTTATTAGAGCAATAGCATCACCTATAATAATTAAGTCATCTGCATACAAAGAAATCAACACTATGTGCCCCTGTTCATCTTTCATGGTATATAGATTAGGGTGGTTTTTACTTTTGTTGTAGCTAAGTTGTAGAAGAAATGAATCAATCTTTTCATACCAAGACCTGGGTGCTTGATTTAGTCCATAAAGATCTTTCTTTAATCTACAGACTAAATGTTCTTTCCCTTTCTGGAAAAACCCCTCAAGTTGCTCTAGATAAACCTCCTGTTTCAATTCTCCATTTAAAAATGCAGACTTTACATCTAATTGGTGAATCATCCAATGTTTCTTAATAGCTGAAGCAATTAACATTCTAATGGTATTTAGTTTAGCTACAGGGGCAAAGGTATTTTCATAGTCAATGCCTTCTTTTTTTGAATACCCCTTTACTACCAATCTAGCTTTTAATTTATCTATGGTTCCATCTGCATTAATCTTGGGTTTATGCAACCATTTACAACCTATGGTTTATTTCCCTCTAGGAAGTTCAACCAGCTCTCAAGTGTTGTTCCTAATTATAGCTTCATATTCTTGTTCCATAGCCATTTTCCATTCACTACATTCATTTGCTTCTTTATAACTAGAAGGTTCAACAACATTCATCATACTAGTTATAAAAAAACATTCCATGTATCTAGCAGGAAATTGAGTCCGCCTACTTCATCTTCTGAGCGTTGGTGTAGCTTCTGACCTATTTTGAGTTTCCTTTGTTGGACTCGGCTTAACTACTGCATTTGAATTCTCTTCTTTTCCTTCTTGTTACTGTTGTTGTTGTTGTTGCTACTCATTCCTATCACCTGATTCATCACTTCCTTGTTCCACCAAGAATGGAATATCCCATTCCTTATTGCGCTTATTGGATTCTTCATGATCCTTCTCATGGAATATGACATCTCTACTAACGAAAATTTTGTGAGTAGAGGGATTAAATAATCTATAAGATTTATATTGTGAACAATACCCTATAAAGGTACATCTGACGGCTTTTAAATCTAGTTTTCTTCTGTCTTCCTTTGGAATATGTGGAAATGTTTTAGACCCAAACACTCTTAAATGTTTTATCATGGGTTTAAATCCACATAATGCTTCATAAGGAGTTTTAAACTCAAGACTTTTTGTAGGACTCCTATTTTTCAAATAAACTACAGTATTAAAAGCTTCAGCCCAAAAACCATTTGAAATATCCTTACCTTTCAACATGCTCCTAGCACATTCCACCAATATTCTGTTCTTTCTTTCTATTACTCCATTTTGCTGAGGAGTATGGGGTACTGTGAATTACTATAATATCCCATGGTCTTTACAATACTTGATAAGCTCACCCTTCCTGTATCCTCCCCCTTGATTGGAGTGGAGAATTTTTATATGCTTCCATGTTTTCTTTCCAATCATGTTTTTGAACTGCTTAAAGTATTCAAATATGTGACTTTTCTTACTCAAAAAAGTATACCCGAGAAAACTTAGTGCAATCATCAATAAATAGTGAAAAATACAGGGCACCTCCTAATGACTTTGTTTGCATGGGTCCACAAAGATCTGTTCACTAATTCAAGTATGTGTCTCTATTTCTTCTCTACTCCAACAGGGAATTCCTCTCTATGCATCTTTTATAATGTACAAGCATCACAATCATTATGCACTTGCTTTAACATAGGAAGATCTCTTACCATTTCCTTTTTATGAAATAACAACAAATCATTATGGTTGATATGACCAAATATATGATGCCATAGCTCTTCTGTAGTCAAACTCATTGTTGTCAAAGCTCGAACTAGTGCTGGTCTTACATCCAATTTGTACAGACCTCCTGTTCGGATTCCTATAGCAATAATTGTCATACCATCTAACAGATCTTTAATATAACAGTTAGATTTTAAAAATTCAACTTTGAGATCTTGATCTGTAATCATGGATACATAAATCAAGTTCTTTGTTACACCGGGAACATGCATGACATTATGAATTTGTCTTACATTTCCATTAGGTAAAATGACAGAAATTTTTCCACACCCTTTGATCTGATGACTTCTATCATCACCTAGGTTGATTTGTGCTCCATAGTTGATTTCTTTAAAATCTTCGAACCATTACTTGTTCCCTGTCGTATGTGTTGATGCTCCTGAATATACATACCAGATGTCTGCATCAACATTCTCATCAAAGTCTGCCATGAACAATCTGAAGTTTTGCATATGATTGCCATTTGCAAGATGATCTACTTTTCATTTCTGTTTCTTTTGTTGTTCATCATATTTCTTCTTCCTACACTCCCTAGCGATATGACCAAGTTTTTCACAATAAAAACATTTAATTTCAGAGTTGTTTCTATTCGGATGCATACCTTGAGTCTGATTTGGTATTTTCTATGAGTTTCCTCTATTTTGTTGTTGCAGAATTCCTTTTCCATTGAAGAAGTTCTTTTTCACTACCAATGCAAGATCTACACTCTGGGGCTTCAGAGTCAATCTTCTTTCTTCTTTTGGCATTAATATTCCCATCAGTTCTTCAAACTTTGGGATTTTCTCTCTCTCATTTATCCCAGTGATGAATATTTGGTAGTCATCAGTCCACCATTCATGGTAATGGTTACTAGATCTGTGTCTGCAGCTATATCACCAATGTCTGCCAATTTGTTCTTCAGATCTTTGATCCTCGCTATGAAGGCATAAACTGTTTCATTTTCCTCCATCTTTAGGGATAAGATCTCGTTCTTCAAGAACAGAAGACTATTTTTATTCCTAATCTCATACAAATCCTTCAAAATTCCACAAATTTCGCTTGCTGATTTACATTCTCTGATATGTGGTATGATGGAGTCTTTCATTGACAACTTCAGCAACGTCCTGGCTTTACCTTCTTGCTTCTCCCAGTCTCGGATCGATGCTGATCCAACTTTTGGCTTCTACTCATCCCCATTTGCAATTGTCCAAGCACTTTGCACTTCTAACAGAGTCTGCATCTTGAATTTCCAATTCACATAATTGGATCCATCGAGCTTGTTATGCTCATTCAAGTATGCTTCAATCATTTGATTGTTCATCTTGGTGATTAAAAAAAACCTTGATAGATTTTTTTTTTACCCCAGATCTATGTCAAAGACAGCAGCAACCTCGACCTCCTTCCAGCTTTCTCCACGCAACCTTCTTGCAGGTCTCAAGCCTCCATTATGTGGCCTCCTCCAAATGGTCTCCAACACTGTTTGATCCCACATCCTTTTTCCACATCTAATTCAAAAACAGAGACACGCAACCACCTCTTTTTTTTTTTGCATAGTAGGCACGATCTAGCACCATGGATTCACGATGATCGACACAATTGTACAACATAGATTTGTGACAGTAGAAAAAATAAAAATACGCACAAGTCCCATAGTGGGATCAGCATGATTTCTCCTCAAAACCACGTGATTATTTCCCCTTAGTCGCACCGGGAAAATCCCTCACTCAGCATACAGGTTCCTCAACCTTGCAGCTTTGGTACCATGTTAAAAATTGATGTTTAAATAATAAAAATGATAGCCACTGGTCAACTCCACGAAAAGAGAGTTTGAACTAGGAGAGTTTGATTCTGGAGAATGCTCTACATTTTCCATGTACATCACACATTATATAGTAATCCTAGATTTAGGGAAGTTAGAACCATAACCTAAGAAATAGAAACTAATTCCTATCCTAAGGTCTTGTGAACAAACTCACACTATTCTAAGATATTCTATATTATCTTCAACAATAAAAATTTCCAACACTGTGGTTACAAACAATTCTCGTAGCTTTTTGCCGTCTAATAATATGACATGAAAACACGACAGAGCTTGAATTTAGAAGACAAACAAAGCAAATTTAAAAACTCGGTAGTTAAATACATGGAACACTTAGATTCAAAAGGAATGGTATATATAGGTGGAGGAATTGCTCGGACAGTAAAAGTGTTGGAATTCGGGCAAACGAATTTCAAAAAATCTTGTAGAGGAGTGTTTGAATCATGTTTTTGACAGTGGAAATAGATTCAACACCATCAAAAGCTTTTAAGGAAACTAAAATTATGAAATTTAACAACTTTTGCTTAGATCAAAAACTTTTAAAGCACCTAAAATTATGAAATTCAACAACTTTTACTTAGATTTACAAAATTGCCAGCCGAATTTTTTCAAAATATAACCAAAATTTCAATAAGTTTTAGGAAAAAAACATAATCCTTATTGCTTACGCCTTCTCTCTCCACCTCATTCTTACATTGGATTGGCTACCCTTCACATTTAATCTCTCTCCACCTCATTCTTACACTGGATTGGCCACCCTTCACATTTCACAGGTTGCTCATTAAAAAACAAAATCATAACATACCACAAGAATGTTGCCACTCTAGTCCTTTTAGAGGCTTCTTTGAGACAAATATTAGTTGACAATTTTAGAAAAACAAGAGGAAATCATGCATTTTTTTACAATTTCCATGTGGCATTTCTAGAGGCTTTTGGGAATCAATTTGGGTAGGGGTTTATGTTCTTTTCTAATTCCTTAATTTAAGGTATAGGGTACAACATATTTCTAACTGCTTAAACACAGTACCATATATTTCACGATAATTCACACACACACACACATATATATATATACATACAATTATGTGAATTTGAGCTATAGAAAGTTACTATTACTATTAAATTTTCTAAGATTATATTGTTGAAGTATAACTTAATTAAGTTCAATTTATTTTAAATATTTAAATTATATATATATTTTTAAATTAAATGTTTAGGGGCATTGCATTACTCCAAGTGTACTCTACTAAACTAAACTAGAGAGTGTCTCAACAGAAACACAATATGAATTCTCAATAAATTGAGTTAAATGTATTTTGAGATTGCGTGAAATATTTAAATGTATTTTAAGATTTGCGTTAAATATCTCTTATGATTGACATGATAGGAAGAATGCAAACATTGTAATGAAATTTTAAGAAATACACCTTTATACTTGTTGGGTTAAAATGATGGGCATATGAGAGATTGGGTGTATGAATCCTTTATATATGATTTTCATTTTAATAAAAATATTTAGGATTTTGTTCCGCACATATTGTGTCAGAATGATAAACCACATTGATTGATTTGAAATTTGTTGATCTAAATCTACCAATATAATTTTTTTCAAAATTAGTTTTAAATATTTCGAATATAGATCACAAAATCTTGAATTTTAATAACAATATCAATTTTTGGTTTTGTTTAGCTTTTTATAGCATCTTAACAAATGGATAACATCTCAAAAACTAAGAAAAATCATCTAGAAATTAGGGGAAAATTTTTGAATTAATTATTAGAGAACCAAAAAGATCATATAGAGTTTTGCAGAAATAAATGCCATGCCAGTCCCTTTACATGTGACTATTGACTACCTGTTTGTGCCTGCGATTGTAGCATTTTAGGTGAGAAGTCATTCTTCGCAAGATGTATGACAATGGGTCTCTCCAACCCCAACCGTTTTGATAGAAAACATCACCGTAATCCAAAACTAACTTTTTTGTCAGTATTTTGGCTGTCACTTTCATAAACCAAGAATCATCATCCACAACAACATGTTGTGTGTTTCCTGTAAAATTGCATGTAATTAGCCATGAAAAATCCACCATGACATAGCAAGGATGCTGCCAGTACAAAAGAAACATGTTCAGTCTCTCCTCCTCTTCCGGCCAACACCCCAAATAATTTGTTAAAGATATGTAAACATTCAATCTCAACTCTTGTCTGCCATGATTGTTGAACCAGCCCAAATCCTTTTTATACATCACTTCAAGCGGCAAATGCCACAACTCCACTTCAATAGATATGGTAAAACATTAATAATATATATATAATATATATAAAAATATATAAATATATAATATATATATATATAATATTATATATATATGCATCAAAGTTACAATTGTTATAGAACTATACAATACTCATTATGATGTAAGTACAACCGTATATAAATGATATGATTTCTGAATAAATTCCGGGTTCTCAATTTTTGGATTAAGTGACACTGTTTGTGGGCTCCATTTATTATTCGTGTTATGGGAATTCCCTCCATACCACTTGCTGCCAATCTTGATGCTTTTGCGACCACTCTGATCCTTTCAACAGACTTATAAATTAATAGATTGTTACATTGGTGTTGATATTTTGGTTATGGTATTAAATTCCTGCTCCATCCCTGGTACGTGGCACAGGTAGGCTTGTCCTACCACAACTACTCATCTCAGGTCTCTCGTCGCATCAACAGTGGAAGGCCTGGGTTCACGATCCTACAGTTGGGGGTCATTCTAGAGAATTACAGATCCCTGTATGCAGAAACTATGCCTTAGTTTACTCTTTCTTCCTTGGCACCTACTCTGGTTCCTCTTCCCTTTCACGGGCTTCCTCAGTCTATCGATTCAGAGCTACATGACGGATGGAGGATTCTCAATAATCGGGTCATGGTTTCCCTCCGGCGAATGTACCCCAGGTAATGATGGCATACAGATGTGATTCTGTTATGTTTTTTTAAAACTTGACTAATTATTACTGACAATTGCAGCTCTATTGCTAAGGATAATTGTGGCGTGTTTTATTCTATAGGAGTCTTCACTATGGGTCTGGGGTCTGTAAGCTGTTACCGTGTGGAAATCCTCTTGAACGATTTCATCGCCCGAGGGTTTTTCTGGGTAAGAAAGCGTTCAGTCTGGTGCTTGTTCGACAGGGATGGTTCTCTTGGTTGCTTCAGGGTAGAGCTCTAACTCTCTTGAGTAATACTAGTTTTCTTTTTATTTATAAGCTAATTGTTATCAGGAAAATGCCTTCAATTGTTTAAGAGGTGTATGCATGGACTTTTCTTTGTATAATCGAGGGTTTTAGCTTCTGGATGCAGGTCTTGAGACTATGACCACACCGACATACTTTACAGGTTTAATCTGAGAAGGATTTTACATTTCTCTGGTTAAGACGTGATAGTCCAATTTTGGCAGACTTGGGGTTCAATGACGTGTACTTTTCCTTTATATTCTATGGTTCTAGTTCCATATGAAATGTTAATTTGAGAATCTAGTTTGACTTATATATGTTTGCTGATTTTTAATCTATTCTTGATATTATTGTTCTTAGTTTTCTGTATATTTGGAATGGTTGGAATTCACTGTGTTATTATGAGTCAACGTTTTGCTTATTTCCCTTGCCTATCAAATTACTCAGCTCTGTGTTTAGTTCATTTTAGTATTTTTCATCTACGAGAAGGAATGTCTACAGTCCTGTATTTTTTCGGTGTAATATCTAGTACTTTTCAATTAACCTATTTGGAAATTGATTCTGTCGATGTTGACAGCATGGTGTTTCATTCCCATATAAGGTTTTAGGGAGATCCTGCCAAGCTTTATGGTTTATTAAAAGTCCATTCGGCTAGCCCAATGCAGCTTAGGGTAACTACTCATAATATCCCTACTATATCGACCCTTACTAGGTGTCATATTTCTGCTCTCGGGGGTTTAATCTGGGTTAACTAACCTGTGGGTTTGACTCTTACCTCAATTGGGCACTAGCATTTTCTGTAACCTTAGTCGATTTTCTGCTATGCAGTTCTAATTTTGCATAATCAATAGAGAGGGTGGTTCATTGGTTCATTAACACAGTGGTTCGGTTAAAAATCCATTTTCCAGCATTAAAAGACCTGTACAATTCATTTCTATAGCTAGTATGTTCCACATTATCGATAATTATCCAGCTCCAACAGATAATGATTGCTATTGTAAAAGATCACTAATACTTAAGGTAACTAGGTGGACTCGACTTTAATGTTTGGTTTTTGGTAGTTAATCAATCAAGTAGTAACCCTACTATTGGTATTTCCAAGTATCACTTAAGTCTTAGGCGTTCCACTACATATTTTCCATTCACTATAATAGACACATATAATTTTAGTTTTATGCAACATATTGGTTTTTCCAAAAAATTCCACTTACTTGAATTGTTTATAAGTAAATCACTCCAATGACAGTGGTCACCTCTATTTTGAGATTCATCTTTTGGGACCAAAATCTCCCCCCTAGATTGCTCACAAGACCACAATCTTCTGCAAGTTGCTCGCACTCAGTGCTTATGCTATCTGGTCATCACCAGACTTAGCAATTATTCCCTTTACTACCTGACATCTCAATGTAGGTTTTCCTTCCCCCCACTTCCTTTTCTTTGGAAGCCTTTCACAGTCAAGTGAGGTAGTTAAGGTTTATTTTCACAGTTACAAGATCTACAAATACTCAAATCATTTCTCATTTTCAATAATTAACAATATTATTCAATTCAAACAAGTAGTAGCAATAACTATTCAGTTTGTTCTTATTGCAGTAAATAAAATAATTACAGCGTTCTAGGGACATTACATCTCCCCCTCCTAGAAACGAGCATTGTCCCAATGCTTTATGGCCACAAACAACCCTGGATAAGCTTCTCTCATGAGTTGTTCATCCTCCCAGGTGTCCTCATCTGGCCCAAAGTGTTGTCATTGCACTTTAGCCTGGGTGATGGCTTGTTTCCGTAGCAATACTTCTCTCCATTCGAGTATATTCAGTAGCTTGACCATGAATTCTCCTTTCGGCTCGACCTGAAACACACAATACTTAAGTCAGTTTTTCCTTTAACAACCAAATTGATTGGCCTACCTATGATACTGCCTTATTTTTATGTCATGCAAACTGACTACGTGCTTAGGATAATAAACATATTTTTTTAGTATAGACACATGGAAGACGTTGTGGACCTTAATATGACTTGGCAGGGCGAGCTGGTAGGCCACCGGCCCAACTCTCGCTAAGATTTGAAATGGCCCACAAGACTGGGGTGCCAGCTTGGCGCACCCACTCCATTGTAATGTACTCCTTTTAGCTTGAATTCTCACATACACATGATCTCCTACTTGGTATTCTCTAAAATTTCTCTTCCGGTCAACAAAACTCTTTTGCCTATCTTGGGTTGCCTTTAAATTGGATCGTACCTTCTTGACCATTTCTTCCATCTCTTTAAGCATTTCAGGGCTCAACATCAATCTGTCCTCTGGTCCCCCCCAACTGGAGGGTGTGCGGCATTTTCATCCATACAACACTTCAAACTGGCTCATCTGCAGGGACGTATGATATCCATTATTGTATGCAAACTTGACCAAGTACAGATAGTCTTCCCACTTTGATGGTTGTTGCATCACATATGATCTTAGCATATCTTCTACAAATTGATTCACTCATTTTGTTTGTTCGTCAGTCTAAGGATGATAAGCGGTATTGAAATTTAATTAAGTCCCCAATTCCTCAAACAGAGTTCTCCAAAAGACTAATGTAAATTTTACATCATGATTAGAAATTATAGTTTTAGGTAACCCATGCAGCCTAAAAATGTTTTAAATAAAAATATT
>APFE031118902.1:386115-398820 GCA_000404065.3 Pinus taeda | reverse complement strand
GTAATTCAGGAGTCTGCAAAAAGACCAACTTCCTCAGATCATATCTCTGCAAATATAGCACAAAAAGCTCTGAAATTCAGAAATGAGGTTTAGCGCGATTTCTTCTCACATGGGTTTTTTTTTTTTAGCTTCTTAAACGTCGCAAAAAAAGAGTTATAGCAAAAATTCTACGATGACCTATTTGGAGCAGTGAAACCCCAGAATCCAAAGTTCTGATACCAGATGTTATGAAACCAGCTCAAGAAAAAGATAGAAAAGATAGATCAACGCCTTATAATTCAACCTCTTCAAGGGGGAAACCTCCTTTACATTACATAAATGAATAATTCTTGCATGATACAAATGAAAAGACCTCATTTCTATATATAGGAGTCTAAGGGGTCATAACATAATCAGAGCCGACATAACAATAATAATGTAAGGGCACAATAATAACAATAGTGGGCTTCTATGGGGCACAATAGTAACAATATGGGCACTACATGGGTACATCAATATAATAAGTGGGTTGTACTAATAACAATAAGGAGTTACACTAGTAGTATAGGGGCCTAACAATTATGTTCCTTATCTTCTTGGGATCCATAGCGATTCCATATTTAGTGATTATATGTCCCAAACACTAAATTTGTTCCTTAATGAAGTCACACTTACTATATTTGGCATATGATTTATGTTTCTGGAGAGTTTGCAATACCAATCTGAGGTGTTTCTTTTGTTCCTTAATATTCTGGGAATATATCAGTATATCGTCAGTAAAAATTAACACAAACTTGTCTAAATACTGGTGGAATACGTTGTTCATCAAGCACATAAAGGTTGGAGGGGAATTGGTTAACCCAAAGGGTAATACCACGAATTCATAGTGTCCATAGTGAGTTCTAAAGGCAGTTTTGGCTATGTCCTCCTTTTTTATTCTGATCTGGTGGTATCTTGATCGTAAATCAATTTTTGAGAATACGGTTGCCCCTTTTACTTGGTCAAAAAGTTCATCAATACAGAGTAAAGGGTAATTATTCTTAATTGTCAACTTATTCAATTGACGATAGTCCTTGCACATACGAAAGGTTCCATCCTTCTTTTTAACAAACAACATGGGGGCTCCCCAGGGTGACACGCTAGGGCGGATATAATTTTTATCTAACAATTCCTGCAATTGCATTTTCAATTCTATTAATTTTGGTGTGCTCATTTGATAAGAAGCTCAGGACATCGGGGTTGCCCTTGGCACCAATTCAATGGTGAATTCTATGTCTCTCTTGGGTGGCATTCCTTGTATCTCTTCAGGGAGCACATTTGCAAATTCTTGAACCACTGGAATACTTTCCAAGGTGGCAGTCTTATATTTTGAGTTGGCATAACCAACTTGAATAGCATAAACCTGACAACTTTTCCTGATACATTTTGCCAATTGAGAGGCAGTTATTGGCCGAATCTGCTCTCACCTCAAAATATCTTTCATCTCTTTCTTTTCTCCTAGTTCATTCCTATAGCATATAGTTTTTGTTTTACAATTTATAATGGACCAACATCTTTCCTACCAGTCCATTCCTATCAAAACATCATACAATCCAAGGGGAAGTACATTTAGATCTTCCATCACAGACTGACCTGCTATTTTTAAAGGGCAGTTATTGACCTTAGCTAACACACGTCTCTTTGCCCCTGTGGAAAGCATACAAGCCAAGGGTTTTTAAAATTTACATTTGTAATTTACATTGTTCCACAACCTTAGGACTAACATAGCTCAATGTAGCTCCAGGATCAATTAAAACAGATATAATATAATCAAATATCTTACCTTCAAACTCCACCATAGTCAGCTGGTATTCTCCCAGATGATCTTTGAGAGCGGCATTAATGTTTGGTATACTCTGGGCCACATCACCAACCATAGATGCTTGATGGATCTACGAAACCTATTTACTACCCTTTCGATGGGGACAATTTTTAACGTAATGAGGACCCCCACATCCCCAGCATTGTACTGGGGGTCTCGTTGTCCCTTCATTGTCAATTTTCCCAGATTGCTCCCTGAATCTGGATTCAGTGGGTGGCTTCAATATGCGTTGGTTCTTATGCAATTTCTTGTTGTTTTTCCCTTTGGGAAATCCTTTGTTGACACTTGCTCACAACAATCTTATTACCTTTCTTGTCAGTCCACCTCTTTCCCAGAATTTCTCCCTTCTGTTTACTTCACTGATACCATATCCTAGCCTTTCGTATAAATTCATCCATCATTTTTGGGTTATCAAACTCAATTCTTTCTCTCATCGCCAAGGGCAAACTACTGATGAATCACTGCACCTTAGCCTTTTCCTCTTGTATGTAGGGCACATAATGGAGTAAAGAATTAAATCGAGTGATGAACTCATCCATTGTTTTCTATTCAAGCTGCAGGTCATGGAATTCCCTTTCTTTCTCGTCGTAAAATTGTTCAGTCAAATATCTTTCCTTGAAATATTTTTTGAAACTTTTTCCAAGTTATATTTTGTTCGCTTTCTCCTTGTAAATCTTGACCTCCTCCCACCATAAGGTGGCCTTCCCTTGTAATTAGAAAATGGCCAACCGTGCTTTGAGATTGTGATCATATTCATGTAATTGGAAATATTTATTCATGTTGATCAACCAGGCTTTAATTTCCTTCTCCACCTCTTCATCGAAGAGTGGCAGTTTTATTTTCCAAAATTCCCCTTGTAATTCTATCCGTTGCCTTTTTTATTCTGGGTGTTCAGAGGCATTATCCGATTTTTCCTCTCGATTCTCTTCCCCTCATTCTGTTTCTTCCTGGTCCATGTGGTAGCCTTGTTCTTCTAATACTCGTACCTATTCAGGGCTGGTTTTACTTGTTAGATAGGGTTTTCATGATTTTTTCTTGTTCCATAGTTAATCTTGCGTTGTCTTCCCATAGGCGGGCCATCTCGTTCTTTAATTCTTGGACTGTCTCCAATATCGTAAAATTGGTCTTGCCGGCCTCCTCTTCTAACTGCACCCATATTTCAGGATTATTTTCAAGGAATGTTGTAGGTCTTAGGCCAACCACATTCCTCTGTGGAACACTGTCTCTTCTCCTCATAATCTGTTGATGTCTTGATTCCTATTCTTAACACATTAGTGGGTTGACAACAGGTAAGAAAAATAAAAGAACAAAAAAAAACAATAACTGATTATTCTTACTTAGTATATTTTCCAGAGGCCACAGTTTGGTAGTCTGGGATCTGATACCACTTGTCAGAACTTGACATCAATACATATGGTAAGACATTAATTATATATATATATATATATATATATATTATATATATTCATCAAGTTACTGTTATAGCACTATATAATACTCATTATGATGAAGTACAACTGTATATAAATGATATGATTTCTGAATAAATTTTGGGTTATCAGTTTTTAGATTAAGTGACATTGTTTGTTGGCTCCATTTATTATTCGTGTTATGGGAATTCCCTCCATACCACTTGCTGCTAGTCCTGATGCTTTTGCGATCACTCTCATCCTCTCAGCAGACTTATAACTTAATAGATTGTTACATTGGTGTTGATATTTTGGTTATGGTATTGAATTCCTACGTCGTCCTTGGTATGTGGCATGGGAAGGCCTGTCCTACCATAGCTACTCATCTTGGGTCTCTCGTCACATCGACGGTGGAAGACCTGGGTTCATGATCCTACGGTTAGGGGTCATTTTGGAGAATTACACATCCTTGTATGCATAAACTATGCCTCATTTTACTCTTTCTTCCTTGGCACCTGCTTCAGTTCCTATTCCCTTTTGTGGGCTTGCTCAGTTTATCAATCTAGAACTACATGGTGGATGGAGGATTCTCAGTAATCAGGTCATGGTTTCCCTGTGTCGAATGTACCGCAAGTAAGCATGGCATACAAATGCGATTCTGCTATGTTTCTTTTTTAATAGTTGGCTAATTATTCCCGACTATTGCAGCTCTGTTGCTAACAATAATTGCATTGTGTTTTATTCTGTAGGAGTCTTGGCTACGAGTCTGGAGTCTGCACGCTGTTTTTTTTTTTGTAGCAGAGGAATCGGCAACTGGGACAGCCTCGTAACTCGCATGACACAGGGTCGATTCTGGCCGCCACCACTATAACCTTTGGGCTTCACGCCTGCCCGCTATAACGCGTCACCAATGTCAGTCCGGGGGATTTGAACTCGTGACCTTCAATACGGAGTCCGCTTACTATGAACTTCACCGCCATGTGATTACCAACTCGCCTACCCCCGTGGGGCTGGAGTCTACATGTTGTTGCCTTATGGCAATCCTCTTGAATGATTTCATCACCCGAGGGTTTTTCCAGGTAAGAAAGCCTCCGGCATAGTGCTTGTTCGACAGGGATGGTTCTCTTGGTTTCTTGAGTCTAGAGCTCCAACTCTCCTGAGTAATACTAGTTTTCATTTTAGTTATAAGCTAATTATTATCAGGTGAATGCCTTCAGTTGTTTAAGAGATTTATGCACAAACATTTCTTTGTATAGTCGAGGTTTTTAGCTTCTGGCTACAGGTCTTGAGACTATGACAGCGCTGACATACTTTCCATGTTTAAGTTTTTCTGTGAAGGAATTTACATTTCTCTCGTTAAGAACTGATAGTCCAATTTTGGCAGACTTGGGGTTCAATGCCATATACTTTTCCTTTATATTCTATGGTTGTGGTTCCATATGAAATGTAAATTTGAGAATCTGGTTCGACTTATATATGTTTGATGTGTTGAAAATGGCAACAAGAAATGCTAAAAATAGAAGTGCTAAAAATAACAGTTTGGGTATCAGCGCTGGATTGGCAATAGGGAATGAAAAATGGAAGTGCTAAAAATAGCATTCTATTTTTAGCAGTTCATGATGAATTCCAATTTTACTCAGTCCCCGTACTAAAAATAGGAAGTAAAATTCAAATTTGATATTAACAACAGTTTGTAAATTAATTAATTAATTCACCTTGAGTTAATTAGCTAAGGAAAAACAAACTTGAAGTCTATGTGAGGACATGCAAAAGTTTATCTATTAATTGAGGAATTTATCTATCACTGAAGGAGATAAGGATTAGTTGTAATATTGAGTTGTGATTAGTTGGCTCAGTTAACTGAGTCAAGTCCAATTATAATTGATTTAAACAGTTTGTTTAAATTAATTAAGTTCAGTTAGTTAATGCACGCTTGTAATAACTGCTGCACTTTAGATAATTGAAGATTCTCTCATGAATAACTCATGTATGTCAGTTCAGACAGAGACCCAATTGAGATCAAAGAAGGGACAATCTACTATCAGTTGGATGAATATTTTTCCTATAAAGGAAGCTCATCCATGATGAGAATTTATCTTCTTCAGGATTGCGTAGTTGGATCAAAGGTTAGTGAGTGTGTGAAGACGCCAATTCACACAAGTGGTTGCATTGGACCCCAATCAGAATTGCGCAAAGAAATAGGAGGCTTGGAGGGTAGACCAAAGGTTAGATAGAGACCTTTGACTGTCTATGAGCACCAGAGGTATTGCAGAGAGATCAGGATAGATTTTGAGTTGATTCCTTTTGTAATATTGGCTATATTTCCACTTGTATGATAATACAGAGTTGGGGTTATAGGCTGAGGCTTTCCCTTGGTAAATTCTTCTGTGTTATGTGTGATTGATTTTTCCATATTAGTTATATGTGTTCTTATTGATGCTGCTCATGTTCGATTAAGATTCTACTAAATTGTTTGTAGAGGTAGATCAAGTGTTTTGTTTTAATATATTACATTACTAGGGGATCTACAGTGGGAATTTCTACATCATATCATAAAGAGGTTTTGCAGAAAAATTTCTACATGGTATCAGAGCCAAGTTGATCAAAGGAAAGAATAGTATACTGAGAGGAGATTTCAAAGTTTCGAGTTTTGGGCCGAGAGTTTGCAGAGCAGATATGAAAGTTCTGTACAAAATTTTTAGAAAAAAATAGTGGATTTGGATTCCTTGTGGAAAAAGACAAAATTTAAAAAAAAAATCTGCTAAATCAGAGTTCAGATGAGGGAGATATTGTTGATTTAAAATCAGTTATTTTTCCAAAAAAATTCATGATGACAGGAAAGTAGAAACAGATTGGTGTACTAGCCAAGAACCTATATGCACTTGAGGTATAAGATGCATGCAAAGCCTTGAGGAGCAAGGAAAATGTTAGATACTTGGTGGTTGAGAGGGAGAGTACATTACCTCTCAACATGTAGCACCAGAAGAAGTTTCAGATGATTGTGGAGGAGCCACGATTAGTGCAGCAGCTTCAGGAAGTTGTGGAGCAGCCACAACAGGGGAAGCTAAGTGGAGATTGAATAGAGACATCTACTCATGCAAAGACCTCCAGTAGGAGGAAACTTCAAGCCAGGTAGGCTAAGGGATCACATGCAACCATACCTCCAGGTCAGAGGTGGGACGATGTGGAGTGATCATCCCAAGGAGGAGGGGAAGGATCCTTGAGGTACCCAACCTCTTTGATTTGACTTTGCTATAGGAGTCTCGATGAGGAGTAGTAGAACTGACTGATTGGGTAGAGACAAATGCGAATGGAGTGACAGATAGAGCTATAGTGCAAGAATCCCAAGACAACGCAGAGCTAGAAGGTTGCAGCAATACGAGAAGCACAAGTGTGTTGCACCAGTGTAGGATGGCACAGAGGGAAGTGCAATGATGCGAGATGCATGGAGGTGTTGCAGTAGCGCAGAGGTTAGAGAGAGAGCACTTGTCAGAAGTAGGTAAAGCTTCAGCATCAAAGTATGTTTCTAACCCAACAGAGAAGTCAGTTGGGAGTTTTTTTTTGTTTTGAGAGTTGCTAGAGTAACCACACTTGGTAGAAGTGTTGCATGTAGAATATTCTGAAGGTACAGGATTGGGTTGGAGAGGAAGCCTTTCTTGTTGAGAGGGTGTGTTGAAAATGACAACAAGAGGTGATAAAAATAAAAGTTCTAAAAATAGCACTGCTAAATGCTGGATTTGGCAATAGGGAATGAAAAATGGAAGTGCTAAAAATAACATTCTATTTTTAGCAGTTCATGATCAATTCCAATTTTAGTCAGTCCCTGGACTAAAAATAGGAAGTAAATTTTGAATTTGATATTAACAATAAATTAATTAATTAATTCATCTTGAGTTAATTAGTTAAGGAAAAAAAAACTTGAAGTCTATGTCAGGACATGCAACAGTTTATCTATTAACTGAGGAATTTATCCATCACTTAAAGAGATAAGGATGAGTTGTAATTAGTTGGCTCAATTAGCTGAGTCAAGTCCAGTTATAATTGATTTAAACAGTTTCTTTAAATTAAGTAAGTTCAGTTAGTTGATGCATGCTTGCATATAACTGCTGCACTTCAGATAACTGAAGATTCTCTCATGAATAACTCATGCATGTCAGTTCAGACAGAGACCTAGTTGAGATCAGAGAAGGGACAATGTATTATCAGTTGAATTAATGTTTTTCCTATAAAGGAACTTCATCCATGATGAGAATTTATCTCCTTCAGGACTGCGTAGTTGGATCAAAGGTTAGTGAGTGTGTGAAGATGCCAATTCACACAAGTGGTTGTACTGGACTTCAATCAAAATTGCGGAAAGAAATAGGAGGCTTGGAGGGCAGACCAAAGATTAGATAGAGGCCTTTGACTGTCTATAAGAAGCAGAGGTATTGCACAGAGATCATGATAGATTTTGAGCAGATTATTTTTGTAATATTGGCTATATTTCCACTTGTATGATAATAGAGAGTTGGGGTTTTACGTTGAGGCTTTCCCTAGGTAAATTCTTGTGTGTTATGTGTGATTGATTTATCCATATCAGTGATATGTGTTCTTAGTGATGTTGCTTTTGTTCGATTAAGCTTCCGCTAAATTGTTTGTAGAAGTAGATCAAGTGTTTTGCTTTAGTACATTGCATTACAGGTGATCTACAGTGAGAATTTCTACATGTTGTTTTTAATCTATTCTTGGTATTCTTGTTCTCAGTTTTCTGTATAGTTTGAAATGGTTGGAATTCGCTACGTTATTATGGGTCAAGGTTTCGCTTATTTCTCTTGCCTATCAAATTACTCAGCTCTATGTTTAGTTCGTTTTGGTATTTTTCATTTGTAAGAAGGAATGTCTACAGTGCTCTATTTTTTCGTTGTAATATCTGGTACTTTTCCATTAACCTATTCGGAAATTGATTCTATCAGTGTTGTCAGCATGGGGTTTCATTCCCATATAGGGTTTTAGGGTGATCCTGCCAAGCTTTAGGGTTTATTAACAGTCCATTCGGCTAACCCAATGCAGTTTAGGGTAAGTACTCATAATATCCCTGCTATATCGACCCTTCTTAGGCATCATATTTTGGCTCTCTAAGGTTTAATCTGGGGTTAACTAACCTGTGGGTTTGACTCTTACCTCAATTGGGCACTGGAATTCTCTATAACCTTATTCGATTTGCTGCTATGCAGTTCTAATTTTGCATAATAACCAAAGAGGTGGTTCACTGGTTCACTAACACAATGGTTAGGGTAAAAATCCATTTTCCAGCATTAAAAGACCTATACAATTCATTTCTATAACTAATATGTTCCAGATTATGGATAATTATCCAACTCCGACAGATAATGTTCGCTACTGTAAAAGATCACTAATATTAAGGTAACCACTGTAAAAGATCATTGATATTAAGGTAACCAGGTGGACTCGACTCTAATGTTTGGTTTTCGGTAGTTAATGAATCAAGTAATAACCCTACTATTGGTATTTCCGAGTATCACTTCAGTTTTAGGTTTTCCACAACATATTTTACATTCACAATAACAGACACATATAATTTTAGTTTTATGCAACATATTGGTTCTTCCAAAAAATTCCACTTACTTGAATTGTTTATAAGTAAATCACTCCAATGACAAAAGTCACATTTGTTTTCGGCTGCTACTCATCCTCCCGTGCATGAGATTCGTGCATGAGATTCGTCTTTCAGGAGCAAAATCTTCCCCCTAGCTTGCTCGCAGGACCACAGTCTTCTGCAAGTCGCTCGCACTCAGTGCTTATGCTATCTGGTCATCACCAGACTTAGCAATTATTCCCTTTACTGTCTGACATTTCAGCATAGTTTTTCCTTCCCCCACTTCTTTTTCTTTGAAAGCCTTTCACAATAATTGAAGGTAATTGGGGCTTATTTTTTTCAGAAAACTACCTTTTCAACTTCCTTCCATAAACAGTTACAAGATCTGCTAATACTCAAATCATTTCTATTTTCAATAATTAAGAATATTATTCAATTCAAACCAGTACTAACAATAATTATTCTACGGTAAATTACAGTTTTCTCGGGATATTACAGCAACCCAGCGACGCAATACAACCATGTCTCAATTTCATGGAGAAGGTGAAGTAAAACCAATTCGTACAACCATGTCTCAATTTCATTGAGAAGGTGAAGTAAAACCAATTCGTGCATGATTTCTGGTGATGTTAAGAACCCTTTAATCTCAGAATCTTGTTAGCATATTGACAAAAACCTGTACAACAAATCAAACCAATTAGTTTAAACGCTACACGATTGCTTTAACAAAGTTAAAAAGTTTCTCACAATATTTGACAAATCTTCAATATACATTCTCCCTTTCGCTTCGAGCATGGACATGCTTTATGCAAGTACTTTATGGAAGTACCAGAATTGTTTTTCTCTCTGCTTATAACTACCCACCTCTCTGCTTATACTTTGCCAGAGCTTGTTGCAGAGTTGGTTGGGTTTCTTCTCAGGAGGGAATGTCACGCGCTTTACAACTTATTACAATGGAAGTGTCGCTGATGTTACTCACCACTAACGGGAAAATGCAAGGTTTCAGAATCCTTTCACCGAGATATTTTATGTTTGTATGGCATGGCAGCGTATAAAAATACAAAAGCATGGAGAATTCTTGAACTGATAGAGAAAGTACAAAAGCAGAAAACAAACAAAAAGCTTATATGGCTAAATAGAAAAGCTATAAAAAAGAAATAAATTAAAATGCTAAAATACACTCATAACTGTGAGTGTCCAATGACAAAGTTGACTTTCTGCCTTAACAAAATACTTTTATTATATTGATAATAATTCCTTAAGTTTTACGACTGCCCATTATCGGGGGTTTTGTGAAGGTTATTTACTCATAATTAGGTAAATTGGTGGGCATAAAAAAATGGCTATCTTCAGAATTTATTTTGGTTGTCCAATTAATTTAGGTGGTATTCTTAGGGAATGGTTTTATTTTTAATATGATTAATTATTTTTAATAGGGTTAATCTTATATTTTGTATTTTTCGATTAAAATATATAATTTTTAGTTATTAATAATTTTAATAATAATTTTTATTTAATTTTTAATTAAATTAATTTAAGAATATTTAAAAGAAATTAATTATTAGGTCAAGAGGCACTCTACATTCTAGTATGGGTGGATGTCAAGTATAAATGTTTAAACAAAATATAAATTCAACTTGTATTTTACTCATTTGTCCATAATGCTAAAGATCTATAACGTTAATGTAAACATTAAAAATAAAATATGGTAGAGATGTGTAATTTAATGTAACATAATATAATGTAAACATTTTAACTAGGTGAAAAAAAATAAAAAATAAAATAAAAAATGGCCCAAGGTATTAAGAATCTATAGTATTGATCCATGGTATTGTAATATAGCCTATTTAAGGGGGAAATTAAACTAGCCTAGATCCATCTTAGTTTGATGTTATATTTAGATACATAATTAGTTGTAGAAAATGATGGTGTTGAATCCATGTAGCTTGTAAAGGTAAAACTTTAATATAATATATGTAATACATTCTCTTAATTTATATCCAATGTGCTATAGAAATAGATCTCTAATAGATCTAGGAGGGTAAATTTAGAAATGAATCAGTGTAACAATGAAAGTGAGCTAGAGTGAGGGGAGGGGGTGAGAGAGAGATTAAGTAAAATGTAATTATTATAGTTTATCTAATATTTATGAGTAACTTCATCCACTTTTTACTAGCTTGCTAGAAATATTGGAGTAAAGTATAATATTATATTATTATATTATTATATTTTTACCGAATATTTCCCGTCCATTGGTCCATTTTTTATTGTAATTTTTCTTTATATTTGTAGTTTGAAAATATACAAACTCAACTATAAAATTAGTATGGGTGAAGAAAAACATGGAGTAAAATGTAATATTTAGGTTGGGGCAATGAGAAATATTAACTAAAATGCAATAATATTACATTTTAGTTACTAATTTCTTTCACCCCTAACCACTTTTTATTGGGTGAGGGGTAATAAATATTGGCTAAAATATTAATTAATAAAAATTATATTATATTTTAATCCATGGAATTCATTATATTTAAGGTTCATAGTAAATTAAACTCTATTAAACAATTGATCCCAATCAGATAGGAGAACCTTGTAATATTTATAAAAATAAAATAAATAAATAATATATTTACATTATAAACTATTAATTAATAATCTAAATTACATCCTAGATCCATTTCAACTTCAAGAAATACATAATTTAAACAAAAAAAACTTCTCTCTAACCCCATAAGTCTGCAAATACCAAAATCTAAAACACCATAACTATCACGCTTACACTTTTTCAACCCAATCATAATCATCTTATACTCCTTCACACAACTTATCCCTATACTATAACTTAAATTAATTTATAAATTATATCTTCCTCCTACCTATCAATCTTTCCTCTACTCTAACTATTTAACATTATTTACAAACCAAGTTTGCACAACTGTAATATGGGATGACACTGATTCATAACTTATTAAAGCAAATCAATTTATTCATAATTTCCAAACCCCAAAAACAAAAATACTATTCCAAAATTCTTTGAAACATGAAGCTTAAATCGATTTAAATATAGAAAATAAATAATCTAAAATTGGAAATCAAATAACTTTATCAAGTTATTAAGTTTAGTTGTTGAGGTTCAAACTTAATAAGAAAATGTTGAAGGTAAAGTTATTACATTAAAAACAAATTATGCCAATTTTTTAAAACGTATTTAATACAAAATAAATAATTTAAATTGAGAAATCAAATAAACTTAAAATATTGTTAATTTTAATTTTTATAAGTTATTAAATTTTATGTTTTTTTATAACGTTAAATATAAAGCAATGGAAGAAAATTCTTTCTAATTATTTTTTATTAAATATAAAATTATTTTAATATCTTTCTAAATTATTTTTATAATATATAAAATATTAATTATGAATTTATTAGTGGTTGAATTTAAGCTTTTTTTATTTATATTAGGAGATTTTTTGATGTAAGTCAAATTTGAATGCATTTGTCTAAGCATTTTGAACCAATGAGTGTAGTTCATCATTACGACAAGTTGAAGATTCAGATCTAGACTGCATAGGCAAAGCAGAATATCCAAGTCTTTTTGAAGATGAGAACTATTAACTAACATTCTTTAAAACAATCTTCTTTCTCCCCATTGATTTAATTAATTTTTATCCTTGGTCCCTTATTCCATTATCTTATTAAGCTATCATTTTATGAATTATTCTTATTATATTTTACTAATATATTTAATTAGATAAGGTTTAAGTTTATGTTTATTTTAATAGCTTTATTAATAATATCAATTAATAGATTTAACAAAATTAAGTTGTTATGGTAATAACTTTAACAATATTGATTTAAAA
>APFE031118902.1:357181-386026 GCA_000404065.3 Pinus taeda | reverse complement strand
AACTAACTTACTATTAGTTTACTAATTATTTATTATGTAGCTTTAATTATATAAATTATGTATATATTTAATACTAATCCTTTTAGTTCATAATGAATAAAAACATTACTTAGTTTATATTTGATATTAAACTAACTAACCAGAAATTTACTTATATTACTTAAATATAGGTCATTTTAATAACTAATTAATTTTTATTTAAATATGGTAATAATCGATTATGTTCTCATGTCCATATCCCTTGGTCCAGTCTGGTTAGCTGCTTTCCTTAGTCAAATATAGCTGTTAGCCATTCTAATTGACCAGTTCAATATAGTGGTTGCCTAGCCAAATTTAGCCATTGGATGTTCTACTTTGTCTATTTAACATGCAGCCTAGATCTGAATCTTCAACTTGTTGGTTCGAAACACGTCGACAAATGCATTGGAATGTGATTTACCCCAAAAAATCTTCTCAAAAAATTTATTAATTATTTTTAATATGAATTTAATTAATTTATTAATTGTTAGTATATATCTATTTTAACCCTGAATTTATTAAGTGGTGAGCACAAGACTTTAGTGCGGAAGCAATATTATATCACTTATGTTCATATTGGGTGATATAGATTGAGGAAAAAATGACATAATATACCGGGGAATATATATAGGGGTAAAAGTTTTTTATATTGTATAGTTTAAAAAATGGAGCTTAAAGTTAATGAAAAAATATAAAAGGGTATAAAAAATGTTAATGAAAAATAGATACCTACAATATCTAGTGAAATTATGTGAAGACATATTGGGTTAGTATTGATACCCAGTTTAATAATGTGATTTTGAAGTGTATTTTCTAATATGTAGTGGTTTGATATGTCAAAGATTCATTGAGTGAAACTCACTCAAATGATGGTGGTGGTGGTTATAGGGGTCAAATCTCTCAATATCCAAATATTTTTTAAATGCAAAACTTAGGGGAAGATTTGCACTTCAAAAATATTTATTCTTCTTGACTCTTGGTAAATTCAAAGAGGCATTTATGCTGATTTTGAGAAACAACTTAATAAAATGATAAAATGATAAAATGATATATATATATATATATATAATCTTGAAGAGTAAGGATAATATTAAAAATATTATTACCTCCAAATTTAATGATAAATTGTGGGATGATAGAGATATAGAGGGAGAAAGGAAGCTAAGATATTATAAGGAGGTGATCAATCCCACCCTTGCTAACCATAATTATCTTTTTGTATTGCAGTTGTTTATAATGTGACTTTTTGAAAGTCTTTCCGGTGGTTTTTTCCGGTCAAAATCCGGCAGCAATGTATTCGAATCGCAAGTTTGATAGCTAGTTTCTGCACAATCAAAGCGTCCCAAGGGTTTTTCAGGGTGCTGAATCCAAGGTTTTTCGGGGTGCTGAATCCAAATATGCAGTTAAAAAACCATTTTAACTGCAACAAATCAAGATTTAATCTCAATTTCTTCCGCCGGATTCCGTCACCGGAATCTCCAAAAAGTCGCATTATGGACAACACCTTTTGTATTTATTAGTTCTAAAAAGAAAAATCTCATGAACTTCAAAGTAAAAACGTGTTGATCTATTCCCAAAAACCCTCGGATAAAAGAATTTGTCACCATTCCGATACTAAGAGGATTGAAGATCAAAAAAACTTTCTCACATTTTCTATCATTTCCAAAACATTTTTCACACCACCAACAATATTGAATTTTTAAGTGAGCAAAACCATAGTGGGAGGGCTTCTTTCCCTTATTTTTGATCATATAAATAAAATATTAAAAAGACAAAATTAATCTCTTACTTTATTAAGGTCTGATACACTATATTGGTATTAATTTCATCATCATGTATTTTTTTGTTTCATATATTATATACATAGTTGACATTGAAATATTTTATTTATGATTCACATTCTACACAATAAGATGTTAATACATGCCTCAATCATATTTAAAAGTAGAAAACATATAGCCATAGGAATCTCTTTCTCTCTATATATAATTATTTTTTCCATAAATATATCTTGAAATATTTGCCACACATATAGTTATATTTAGTTTTTGTTATTGGTATTTCAAATGTTACATATCCACTCCAAAATGAACGAATTACAATTACAAATATAGAATAAGAATTCTCTGTGTATAAAATTCCATATATATATATATATATTATAATATACATAGACGATATTGAAATATTTTATTCATGATTCATGTTCTATATAATAAAATGCTAATACATGCTCCAAATCATATTTGGAAGTAGAAAACATATATCTATAAGACTATTTTTCTATATTACTATTATTGTTATTATTATGTCAACAACATATTAAAATATGAATGAATTACAAATCTCCATAAAAAAAAAAAAAACATATTTTAGCTATTAATTTTACATGGAATCTCTCAACTCCATTTTAAGTAGTGAAGGAATTACATTTCACTTCAATATTAAAAATTGGTTTTTCTTTACTTCTAAATACTTTATCTCTATATAAGGTACATGTAAAATTAAGGTGGAAAATGAAGTATTTTATGTTAGAAGCATTGTTTATATTAGAATTGATTTGTTAGTTTTGATTAGGTTCTCGGAGATTGTTAAGATATCCTTTCAGCCAAAATCTCCTAATTTAGAATTAGTTGGATCTAATTCCAACTATATAAATGTATCACATTTTTTATTTCAACAAATGTAATAGTTTATTGTATATTCAACTACATCTTTTTTCTTGGTATCAAAGTTTATAGTTTTGGGTTTACTCCTTACCAAATGGCCCAAAAGAATGTGAAAGGTTTTCTTAAATGTATTGTTGCATGTAGGAAAGTTTCCAAGATCTGTCATCACATGAATATGACTACTTGTTGTTTGTGTCCAACCCCATTCATCCCGCCCTAAAAACTTGAAGAGCAGAGGATGTCGTGGCCTTACTTGAAAGTTTCAGCTTCAATAGATTATCAGTGAATAGTATGTTTTTGAGCTTTCATATGTTAAGACCTCATAATTTCTACATGGTCATCTAGGTTATTAGTTGAAACTGGATAGATTTAGCAACTGAGAGTTATATTATATGCATGCAGTGTGTGTAAGCGCTCATCAATCCAGTCAAAATTTGACGGAAGTCACACCAGGTGAGAGTTTGCTAGATGAGAAGCCTAAGCATAAGCCTACACATGCAAATCATTTGACAATGTTGAAGCCTAAGCATAAGGCTTGGATCCATCTATCCTAAAGTGTGTTGATCAAGCTTGAAGTCACCTGGATGTTTGAGCACCCATCCTATTTACATTGAAGCAACCAAAGTAATTCAAATTGTCTATGTTACAAGAGAGATCTACTATGAGTAGCATCTGAACTAGTGCAATTGTTTTGTCAGAGTCTTCGTGCATTATTGGCGTCAATTTCCCCACCACCATCTTGATTAGATCGAGAGGAATTAAAAAGAAATAGTGCTTGTTTAGTTTGTTGTGAAATCTAAGATCTATTGTTGTGAGGCGCTGCTGTAAGAATTCCCTATGGCCACTAGATGTAGAGCTAAAATTGGATAGGGAAAACGGGATGCTGCTCTATAATTTGAACCATCAATTTTAGTTCAAGTGACCAAGCTAGTTTGACAAAACAGTTAGGACATAAACGGAATTGTTGAAATATTCCTTCACCAAGGAGTTTTTTGAAACACATTTTTAGTGTTGTTCCTGCCACAAAGAAGTTACACCTCTCTTGTTATTGCATAAGGTAATTGTTTTAAATTAGTTTCCTTTTAACATAAAGCATATATCATTTGAAACATTTAATGGCCTTAACATCCATACTTGGAATTTAAAGACTCAAATGCGTTTGATGTATAAAAAATTATGGAGTTTAGGAAAGGGAACGACACCGTCACTTGAAGACAGTAAATACTTAATTGGATGGGAGAGAAGGGAGGATAAAGCTAATTCCATAATTAGAATGTCTGTCAGATTCATAGCTATACATCATGTACTTAGAAAATTATTTGCAGAAATATCGGAACATGACATAGCTATACATCATGTACTTAGAAAATTATTTGCAGAAATATCGGAACAATTGAGTAAGATATTTGTTGAAAAATTTGTGAATGTAATTTTTTTCCTTGAAATTATAGTTGTTCAAATTTAAAATGTACGATGAAACATCCCCATATACTCAAACAAATGATAATTGGCTCTAAAGTAAAGGATAAAGATGCAAAGGAAATCTTGTTAAATAGTTTATCTTCAAAATATGACAATGTTATTTTTATGCTAAATCAATTATCCTAGCAAATACTAGATGAAATGATAGCAACATATAGCAAAAAAATAAGATGAAAGCAAGAGATGGAGAAGTAGCAGTCAATTCACAAGTTGAACATGTATTATTTTCCAAGGGAAGAATAAATAAAAATACGAGTTCAGATGAATGTTTCTACTGTCGAAGACATGGGGATATAACATTAAATTGTAAAATTTGTGCCAAATATCTTGAAAAAGGAACAATAAAAAAACCTACCTGCATAGCTAACTATGAAGACCCACCAGATGATGTATTTCAAGAATCACTAGATTTTGGAAGTGATAATCAATTCAAGGTAGAGTTTGTCACACTTTTTAAACTAGTGGTTCTTATTGTATGTGGTGTCACAAGAACACATCACTAATTTAATTTTTTCTATAGTCTATTATATTTGTTGTTCTTGGAGGATGCGGTGACCGAAGAAAAACAACTATAGGTTATGTGATTTGTTGTATGTTTTTGAGTGTGTAAAAAAAGTCACTTTGTAAGAGTGATTGTTGGATACATTCAATATCTAGAAAACATTCATATATAATTGGTGAATGAAACACACTATGTCTTCACTAGATGGGAGTTTGTCAATAGAATGATTCATTATCAAGGCTAATTTCTTAAGAAAATTACCAGTTGAAAATATGCTGAGTGTCAGTCCTACAAATACTTCAATGATGGTTAGAGACATTTTTTTCTTAAATGGGCTAAGTGTTAAGCACGAAGCTGTGGTGGAGAAAGGGTGTAGTTTGTGAGATGCTAAAGTGGGGAAAGTGCTAATGATAAACAAATTAGATATACATCAAGTTATAGTTTCAATATTGTAATATAATATTGTTATTTGTGACGTAAGCATTAAGGGAGGGTGTTAGAAACAATACATTAGAATTGGTTTGTTGGTTTGGATTGAGTTGTTGGAGATTATTGAGATATTTTCTCAACCACGACCTCCTAATTTAGAGTTGGTTGGATGTAGTTCCAACTATATAAATGTATCACATTTTTTATTGGAATAGATGTAATAGTTTATTGCATGTGTAATTAAGAAGTGAAGGAATTACATATATCATTAATATTTGAAATTATTTTTATTTTATTTTATCTTTTACCTTCAATTACTTTATCTCTATATAATGTGCATATAAAATTAAGGTGGAAGATGAAGTATTTTTTTTATGGAAAATATTGATTTTTTTTGTTATTATTATTATTATTATTTTATTTTGTCATTGTAAGTATTACTCTATTATTTTTAAATGTAGCATTACATGACAACATCTCCTTCATGTTGGGCTAGAAAGTGCTTCTCAATGTGTGTGTATGTGTGTGTTGATTTTTTATTTTTATTTTGAGGCCATCATTAATCACATTTACATTTCACAATATTGTGATTTTTTATTGTTATTTTGAGGCCATCATTTTGTTGATTCATACAATCTTAAAACATTAAAAGAGATATTTAGGTATGGTGTTCGAATTTTTTAAAAATTGTTATAGAGAATGAAAATATTAATGAAATATTATCATTTATATAATATGTATTAAATTATGACATCCCCTGTGGGTTAGTTCCCCTTGTAAACATTGAAAATAATTCCTTGTAATTATGTAACCATAAATTAAAATGACAGAGAGAAAGGGACACAGATTCCATTGCTTGAGGAATTAGTTACTTTAAATATTAGTCATGGGTTGGCTAGTTTGTTTTAAATGAGTTGCATGTGTAATAAATTAACTAAAAAATAAAGCATAGACCCATATTTCTTTTGGGCATAATAGCGAGAAAGGACAAGAAACTGAAGGAAAGGATGCATGGTGTTGTCCAAGAAGGATGGATTGCATGGATCCTCAAAAAGAAGAATGATTAGCCTATCAAAGTGTGCAGGAAACATGAGATATTATTTGTTCTTGATTGAGGATTGACTCAATCATCACAAGGAATAGGAATAAGGGGGAGGCCTAAAGGATTCTGGTGATCAAAATTATTCACTGCGAGGGAAGAGAAGGATACGAGGATTGAGAGAATTTTGGGAGAAGACAATATTTGATGATAACACAATCGAGAAACCCATTAGGCTTGCTGGAAAATAAACGCACGGAAGATATGATGATAGTACAATAGAGAAACCCATAAGGATTACTAGCTGATAATCATATAGAAGCATTGATGATAACACAACCGAGAAACATAATCAAAGAGTAAGCTCAATTGATTTCTGGCTGATAATCACAAAGTAGCTTAGTTGATATTTGAGCAAGGAAACCTAGAAGACTTACTCGTTGGTAATCATCGAGCAATGGTTATGCCTTATAGGTTTGATAAATCCACTGGAAACTGTGGAGGTTGATAACTTCTAAGTGGTGTAGACACTAAGGGCTAGTAAGATGATAACACCTAATGGTAGTTCTATAAGGTTAGGTTGAGAACATAGGTGAAATTTTCACTAAGAAGCTACTAGAGAGTGCGCTTTTATTCCTTCATAGGTAACACAACTGATAAAACCTCCTTACCATTAACATTATATCTCTCTCCACAATTGAATTGAGATTCTCTATGTTTAAATTCCTAGAGATGTTGGGATGTTTTGTTATAAGTCCCTCTACATAAAATGAAGTGTTCCCTTCCTTATGTGAAATTGTTGAATAGTTGGAGGGTGAAGGTTGTGTAGCCTTGAGACACCCTATTTCAGGTGATGATATTGGTTTAATTTCATGAGTAGATGATGGTTTTATAAGAATGAAATGGTTCACTATCTTTATTTTATTAATTCGATAGCTACTGGGTGAAAGTGGTGTATCTTTGAACACCATCTTTTAGTTGATATCGCTGCTTTGATGATCTCAAAGAACTCCTCCTCAAGCTTTGGTATTTGGATTAAGGGTGACAATTGTAAGAAAGATTTGGCTATAACTTATCTAAGGTTCTATGGAGAGCTATAGGTCTAATCTCAATTGTCAAATCTTTCATTATAAGATAAGATTTTGGTATTACTTATGTTCTAGAGAATGTCATATGAATATTTACCGGGTTATTTAAATACCATTTTGAATACATGGAAAATTTGTTTAATGGAGGATTAGGAAATGCTATATTATATGTATTATCTAAGGAATGAGTTGAATTCCTATGTTTGGTCAATATCTATGTTATGTTGAGGAATGTTGACTTCAGTGTAAATGTGTAATGCTAACCTTTGTGCAACTGATGAGGAATGGTTAATTCTTATATGGTTTGAGATTGTTCTTCAACTTGATTATCAACTTAGATAGAGGTTTCGACTACCCTTGTTAGTGAATGTAAGTCAATTGGTTTGGTTCATTCGATTGATTTAATCTACCCGATGTAAGTTGACTATCTTGGGTAATTTTGATTAATCTTTATAGTTGATCTGAACTTAAATAGGAATGTAACAAATTACACATATAACCATAAATACAGAAATGCAACAAAAATAACACTTCATTTCATTTATATCAGAATATTAAAATATGCTTACAAATAGAATGGAGATAAACAAGTTCGCGTCATGGTAGCTCATCTCTTAGGAAGAGATGTGGTGGCTACATTTCTCTGAGTGGTGTTATAATGAGGCTCAAAGGGATATTTATTATTGAGAAATAGTGGAAAACCCTAAACATCTAAAACCCTAACCCTAGGGGATGAATCGCCAAAACTGTGGGTCTCGTTTGGGTAAATTGGTAGATCAAATTCCCAAGGTCACAACTTTGGCATACAATCTATGTTTGCCTATCATAATACCTTATTTTGAAGATTTTGAAGAGGCCAAAAGAACTAGCTAGCTAGTTTGTGACATTTTCAGTCTCTTTGTTTTCCCTAAAAATGTCGTTTAGGTCCTCAAAATGGCTTTGGAAGTTGAGGACCCGAAAAATTGCCAAAATAGTAAATTGTGCTACCATTAAGGAAACCAAAAAACTAAAAGAGACAATGTTGGGGGTCCAAGTGGAATAGGTAGGTGGCGACCAATATCCACTTGGATCATTCCTCTCCCCTTAGGAAGTAATGGTCCACATTGCATTGAGTGCCTCCATGAGATGCAGAAACTTCTACTAGACTTGGTCCTTGGTGAGGCACTTGCCTTGTTGAAGGAGTTGGCAAGCCTTGAAAATTTGATATCCTCTGTTGGTGACTGTTCTTGATATATGCGTCCATGATCTAATCAGTTGTGGCCTATTCCATGCAGTCTGGGTTTAGCTCTGTTTGTGTGAATTGTTCTGCAACGTTGGATGTGTCCATTAATGGAGGAAAGTATGGCTGAAGGCAGTCTACATTGAACACTGGGTGTAGACCAATGAATGGTGGAATGCTAAACTCAAAGGAATTGTCCCCTATAACCTTGGTGATTTAGTATGGTGCATATCGAGGCAGGTGAAGCTTACAGTGCAGTCCAACGAGGCGGTCCTTCTGCAAATGTAGCCAAACTTTGTCACCCACCTCCATCTTGGGTGGCACCTAATGTTGATCATGACACTGCTTGTACTTAACATTGGCTATGTCTAATATATCATGGACCTTCTGGCAGATGCATTGAATGTGCTCAATGAAGTTGTTAGTGTTTTTGGCTTTAGATTGGACATGAGGCAAATCTACCTCAGTAGTTGCAAATGGTATGGCCAAATCAATGGGACATACTGGCTAAAAGCCCAGCCCTATCTGAAAGGGGATGTGGCCCATTGACCTGGATATCTATATTGTAGTTGTGTTCGACATAGGGGAGGATTTCATCCCATGTGCGTGGATGCTTTGAGTTGTATATGCACAGAATGTGTACGACCATCCTGTTGATCACTTTTTTTTAGCCATTAGTTTGGGGATGGAAAGACATGGACTTAGCGAGTTTGGTATCCAACATTGACTAGATACTTCACAAAAATGCACTTAGGAATCAATTGTCCTGATCAGAGACAATGGAATGAGTGATCCCAAAGTGTACCCACACTCGCTCAAAGAATAACTTAGCAGTGGCCTCTGTTATAATACTCTTCTTGCAGGCTGCCATAATATCCATGCTTGAGAATTTTTTGAGGACCACAAAAACAGAGTCATTTCCATGCTTAGTAGAAGGAAGGCCCGACATGTAATCCATGGAAATGGATTCCCAAGGTTGACTAGGAGTAAGCATAGGAGTATATAGGCTCGTCTTCTTGATGGGTGGTTTGGAAATGATGCAGGCAGTGAAGGATTTAATACACCTCCCAACATCCTGATGAAGGTTCAACCAATAAAAATACTTTTGAAATACTACCATTGTTTTCCAGTGACCCAACTATAATGCACCTCCCAAATTACCTCGGCACGCTCACTTGAAGGAACATAGATGTGCCCTAGGTGGCAAATAATGTATCCTAGAGGTGAAAATTTTGAACTTGCTTACCTTCCAGGAGTTTATGGTATGTGTTGCTGACTTCTTGATCACTCTCGTAAGGATGCAGCCACCTTGAAGTCTCATACCCATAGGAGTCAAGCACATGATCAGTGCCATGAATGGTGGTCAGTTGAAGTAGTCTGCAACATTATTGGTGTTTCCGTCCTTGTACTTAATTTTCAAATGGAATTGTTGTAGTTGTGTGGACCATTTCTAATGGTAATTGTTCTACAACTTCCTTAGTGTTTGTATGAACTACAGGGATCAGTGGTTTGTGTGGATGACCATTTCCTTCCCTAGAATGTAATTCTCCATTGACGAAATGCCTTCACAATGGAATACATTTCTTTGTCGTAGGTGGGATAATTTCAAACTATGTCTGAAAGTGTCTCACTGTGGTAATCCATTGGATGTCCTTGCTGAGTAAGAACTGCACCAATAGCATAGTCAGAGGCATTTGTCTCAATCCCAAATGATCGATGCAGGTTTGGTAATGTGAGCATAATGCAGAGCAGAGGCGATAATTCAACTCAAAAACCTTTTGTTGGGTTTCAGACCAAAAAACTTTTTCTTTCGCTCTTCCCTTGGTGACTTGACTTAAAGGCCAAGTGATATGAGAGAACTGCAACATGAACCTTCAGTAGAAATTGATAAGGCACAGAAAGTTTCGGAGCTCTGTTAGAGAGTGATTGGTGCTGGTGAATCCCGAATGACTTGTATCTTGGCTGGGTCCACATGCACATGCTCATCAATGATGTACCCAAGATATTGAACCTCGGTCATGCCAAATGTGCATTTCTCCAAATTGGAACACAACTTGTGTTGTTGCAGGGTTTGAAGGACTTGTTGAATACGATGGAGGTGCTCTTCCCAACTGTGGTTGAAGATCAAGATGTCATCTAAATACACCACCATGAATGCATTTGTAAAGGGTCACAAGATTTCATCCATCAATCTCATGAAGGTTTGGGGGGAATTCATCAACCCGAAAATCATGACAAACCATTCAAAAAGTTCGTTCTTTGATTTGAAGGCAATTTACTACACATCAGAGGGTTCGATAGCACTCGGTGATAACCAGACTTCAAGTAAATATTACTGAAATATTTTTATGCCTTGAGCTAGTTTAGAAGGTCATGAATCTGTGGGATTCAGTGCATATTCGGGACAATGAGCATTTTTAGTGCCCGATAGTCAATACAAAGTCTTTAGGTCCTGTCATTTTGTACAAACACTATTAGAATCCCACATGGTGATGAGATTGGCCTGATGTTCCCTTTGTGAAATAGCTCCTAAATCTGCCTCTTGATATCATCATTCTACAGAATGGAGTGTTGATAGATCGTTCCATTGGGTAGCAGCATGCCCAGGATCAGATCGATGGAGTGATTGACCTAACATTGTAGAAGTACCCATGTATGTGAGGCGAAGGAACCCTTTCTGGAAGTCATGGTCATAACCTTCTTCTTGCTGTGAGGGTGAATCATAAGGAAAACAAATTTCCTGGTCTGGGAAATTATCTTACTGCATTTCTTTCTAGTGATCAAAGAGATTACAATAGGTAGGGCTACCTCCAGTGTCTTGTACAACTTATTTCCCAATGTAGTAATCATAGAGTGAGGTCTAGACTCATATACAACATGTCACTTCCACAAGGATGGTTTTCCTAATAATACATCACAAACTTCAAGAGAAGAAACATCAGATAGTACCTCATCCATGAAGGGATTTATTTTTTAGGGAAGGCAACACTGTTGGATGATGCAGAGATCTCGTCCTTGGTGAAGCCACATGATGGTGTATGGTTGTGGATGTGTTCTCATCAGTAGGCCCCACCACTTCATGACCTCTACTAAAATGAGGTTCTTTTGTCTCCCGTTGTCGACAATTAACTGCAGTAGAGAACCTTTCACCCACATTTGTGAATGGAAGAGGTGTTCTCCCTCCTCTGGATCTTCAGGCTCATTCTTTGATATTTTTGGTGGCCACAGTGGCACTGGCCTCTGCATCAATGATCTGCTTCCATTTTTTATTCCCCTTGTCAAGTTCTGACTTAGAGTCAGAACATGCATCTCATTAAGAAGCCTTTAGCTTGACCACCAGTGACTGCTTGGCCCGACACTCACTTGTGTTGTGAGTGGAGCTCTTATGGAACTCACACCATTTTCCCATGTCCTTCTTCATCTTCATGATGTTTGTTCTTTATGTGTGGGACTGGCGGGTTGTCCTGGGTATCCATGCCTTGGCTTTGGCCTTTGCTCTGTAGTTTGGGGTCACCTTTTCCTTGCTATGGATTTGCAGATCCAAAGTCTTGCTTCTCTGTTTAAAATTCTTCTCATTCTTAACAACGTATCTGTATATCGTGCCAAGTGAGGATATGTCTAGAAACTCCATCGCATCCTAGTTGTACTTATGTAGACAGTCGTGGTACATGAGTATCAAATGCTGCTCAGAATTCTTGATACCCAACTTCGTTCAAGGTGTATGGAAAACATTTGTGAACTCTGGAATATATTTGTCCCTTCCTTGCCATAGCATGGTCCACTTTATGTAATTATCTTCATAGCTCCCGACAAGGTAATATTGTTCCTTGATGGCATCTTGGAAAGAATCCCAAGTGGGTGTGGATGAAAACAATGAGGATTCCCTCTCGTCCTTTTATTCATAGTAGGTTTCCCACCAATCCTTCACATGTGGGGTGGCTTTGGGAAGTGAAATAGTAATATTTTCACAATTGGAAAAGTCATGAACTGAAAAATATCCTTCCAACATATTCCACCATTTACCTATGATGTCTGCATCTATCTAGCCCTCAAATGAAAGAATATCGAAGTTGACTTGTACCCTAAAAGGAGTGGTGCCTCCAGAGTGGCCGATGGATGAAGATGTATCACTTGTGTGTAGTCGTTGAAGGATCTGGGCAAAGTCATACATCATCGCGTTTCTCTATCACTTGAGGGCTTCCTCGAGGAATATTTTGAAAGGATCTCATGCCCCCTCATCTTTATTTTCTTTCATGATGGGAGGCCATCAGGGTTTGTGAGGCTAATCTTAAAAAGGTTCAACTAGATCAAGCCCTAACTCCTTATTACCCTGACCTTGTTGGGGACATGCAAAGAAAAATAGAGAAAGAGCATACCACTGATCCAAACTTAAACAAGAACACAACAAATTACACATATAATCATAAATACATTGATCCAGGTGGATGCTGGTGGCCACCCACCTATCCCATTTGGACCCCCACAATTGTCTCTTTCAGCTTTTTCAGTTTCCTAAATTGTAGCACAGTTTACTATTTTTAGCAATTTTTCGGGTCCTTAACTTCCGGAGCTGTTTTGTGGCCCTAAACGACGTTTTTTTGGGAAATCTGGGGGCAACATGGGGCCATGGATCGATGTTGCCCTTCCCAAAGTGGTAGTTCTCGGATAGATCTTTCTAACGAGCTATCATACGCGTCAAACGGAGATCGTATGCCAAAGTTACGACCCCGGGAAATTGATGTACCAATTTACCCAAAACGGGGACCACAATTTGGCGTTTCATCTTCTAGGGGTAGGTTTTGGAATGTGAAGGGTTTTCCATTGTTTCTCAACAATAAATAGGCCTTCGAGCCTCATTGTAACACAGATCGGAACAGTTCAGAGGCATGTAGCCACACATCTCTTCTCAGAGATAAGCTACCATCGCCCTAGCTGGTTTATTTCCATTTCTGGTTGTAAGCATATTTCAGTATTTTCCATTAATGAAATGAAGTATTATTTCCGCTGCATCTTTGTGTATATGGTTATCTCTGTATTTTGTTGCGTTCATGTTTAAATCTGGATCAATGTGGCTTTATGTCACATTGTGACAAAAGTGTTATAAAATCCTACACTACGTATTAAAACACTAAATATACATCTAAACCTAATCCTAAGCTATAAACCATATTACAAATGTAATCAATTACGTAAAACCTATGTTAAATACCTAAGAACTAGTGCTAAACCTATCAGACTTCAAAAGTATTGAAAACTAAGTGTTAAACCTAATTCCTAAGTCTAAAATCCTTGTTATACCTCTCGGCCTAAATGTAATTCCAAACAAAACATTATAAAACTATACCCATAGGTCCTAATTTCCACCTCTGACTGTGCGAGGTTTCCAAACTGCAAGAGTTACATGTGATCATCTATTTGTACATCGTCAGAGTTGTAACCATCGGGCTTGGAGTTAATGTTACCTCTAACCGCAGCAGAACCGCAGTGCATGTGACCAGAGACGGGGTAACCGTAGCAGCAAGTTCAACCGCCAGCCTTCGGAACCGCAGCGGGTATAAAATGGACATGTGACCAAGTGATAGTTCACCGTAGTAGTTATTATAACCGTCAGAGGTTATGAACGGTGGAAGCCAAGTGTAACCCCAAACGGCGGAGGTAAGTAGTGGACACATGGGCAATGGTAGTCATAACCGTCGAGAAAATAAGCCACCAAGTGGCAGTCAGATAGTCAACCGCCGAGCGAACCAAGCTGTTCACATGGAAACAATTAGCCCTCCACCCAGTCAACTAACCACCAGTAGCTTTGTGTTTATTATATGGTTCAGAATGGGTTTTTTTGTTGAAGTTCTATTAAAACTATTAATTCGATGACTAGAACCTATCTTAGGTGTCAATTTCCAACTAGACCGAGGCTCCAAAACCCATCCAAATTGCAACCAATTCATCTTGAATTCAGTCAAAGGTGGTTTTGTTGTACCTGCATGCCTATAAGAGGTAGTTTTGTCCATGGAAGAGATTACAGTGGTTTTGGCTTTTGTATACAGATTCTGGAGGTCATAGGCAGTTTTGTTTTTAGTGTAATAGGAGCATCTAGAGTCGAAATTGGGAACTGTGGTAGGTGTTGGAAAGATGGTTCAGAGAGCTTCCTTTTGATAGTGATCAGAAGTTCCTGCATGCACATTCAATCTGATCAAATATCTATGTAATCGAACTCATTGGTTTCAATCCTAATAAAGCGGTCGCCCATCTTGTAAGTGGACCTGAAGACATAGTCCATCAAGGAAAAACTCCACAATCAACTTTGCTATTTGGTGTCGTTGTGTTTTTACTATTTTCACTTATGTTATGCATCTTTCTTATGTTTAATCAACTATCGTAAAGTCTTATTTCTCAAGCCGTTTTCTTCGATTTCCTCACTTTCAGTTAACATTCAAATCAATTAATGGCTAATCAATTCTACATCAATTTTAGTCTATGATCACTTCAGATCATATAATTTGGTATCAGAGCAGGTTGCATTTGTAGAATTTTCCATTGAATTTTAACCAGGTCAAAGTTGCAACGAGGAGAAGGAATGCTTGAGCAGAACGATCCAAAGATTGGAAAGTGACTAGTCATTCATAAGTCGACCATGACAGGATCTGATGCAGGTGAAAACACTGAAACTAAGATGAGTGATGAACAGTTTCAGCAAGCATTCTTGACTATGCAGCAGATGTTGGGAGAACAGTACGAAGACAAGAAGATGAGAGATTCAACTTCTTCTTCAAAGACATCGGAGAAGGACAAAGGTAAAGGAAAGGCTGATAAACAACCTTCACCTATATCACCTCCATCATCATCATCTTCTTCTTCTTCTTCCAATGCAGAATCTAAAACAAAAAAGAAACCTAAGAAAACATCTCTTTTGAAACTTGATGTAAAATTTGAGTAACCCATTTACGATGGCAAAATGAATCTTGGAAAGTTAGATAATTGGATTAAGCAGTTAGAAGTGTGTTGTCATATTCAGAACATTTCTAACGATAAAACGAAAATTCAGTTAGCTACACTTAAAATGGGGGGAACAACTTTAATCTGGTGGGAAAGTAAAACTCAAATAGATGCAAAGCGAAAAGGAAAAGTCATCTCTTCATGGTCTAAGTTTTTAAAGTTCTTAGGAAAAAATTCTATCCTTTAGGATACATCCAGCAAGTTGTTATTGATTGGCAGCATCTAAGGCAAGGTAAAGGGTAAGGAGTTCAAAAAGAAATCATTGGTGCTTGGTATTTCATTGGATACACGTGAAACTTTTTTAAAATACATCAGCAATTTACATTCATATTTGCAGCATACTTTATTGATGTTTAATCCTAATGATTTTGAGGAAGTGTGTGTTCAGACCATACATATTGAATCAGGTGGTAGACCATTCAAGTTTTCATTGCAGTCATCCAAAGAGTTGGAAATCAAAGATTCCTATGACAGTAAAGGGAAGAACAATTCAAAGAGAAAGAAATCGGTGATAGTTCAGAAGGAAAGACCTACTTGTTCTCATTGCCAAAGAATCAATCATGATGAATCTAAGTGTTGGAAACTTTATCCAGAACATAAGCCCAAAAATTTCCTTAAGGAGAAGGATGAAAAGAAGGAAATTGCAGCAATCCAACAAGATTTAGGTTCAGATTCAGGCGATGAAAGGCGGATAATTGCTATGGTTACGACAGGTAAAACTTCTAACACTGGTTCAAGTTCGAAAACTATTGCATCTTCATCAAACATAAATCCTTCAAATGAGGATAAAAGAGTTGAATTGTTTAACATAAGGATAAATTCTAAGCATACAAAGATAGATACAATGTTTTTACAGTGGATCATAGGCAAATTTAATCTTTGAATATTTAGTTAAAAGTTTGGGGTTGGAAACACAGAATCATCCAAGACCTTACCCATTAGGATGGCTAAATAAATAAACTCAGATAAAAGTCACAAAACAATGTCGATTAAGATTTTCCATTGCAGCTAATTACATTGATGAAGTGGAATTAGATGTGGTTCGAGTAGACATATGTGGAGTTGTCTTAGGAAGTCCTTATATTTATGATCGTGATGCAATATTTTTCAAGAGAGAGCATAAATATCACCTTAAGAAAGATGGGGTTGAATTTATTGTCAGAGCACATCAAAACAAAAATTACTTGAATTTAGTAAATACTAATCAGATGAAGTGGTTAATAAGCTCAAATAAAAAATTTGTAATCATGTGTGTAAAGGAACAACATAAGAAACAACATGATGTTTGTTCAAATTATGAGAGTCAGCTTAGAGATGGTTTGATTAAAAAGATAGAGACTATTCCAATACTATGTAAAACCAAACATCTTACTCATAAGCAGGGAATACAACATGAATCACAGTTTGTGCCTAAAGCTCCCCTTCCTAATGTCAGAATGAATCAATTCAGTTCAACTTTGGAAATTAAGAGTTACAGGGATACAGGTCAGTATTGTGGAAATTCAGTGTTAAATTTCTCTTATATTGTGTCACCATGTCATGTTTCAAATAGTTTGGAAACCTATTTTCAAGTGGAGAGGAAACATATTTGTTTTCATATCAAAGCCTTTTCTAAAGTAGTGTCAAAGTATCTAAGGGAAACTTATGCATCAGGGGAAAGTGCTAATCAATGGAAACATCATTTAATGAATAAGGGAAAAGTGATTCAAACAAATCAATAGCTAGTTCAATACTTTCAAAGACAAACTAAGTTACAACAATTTTCACCTTACAATTTGATGGGTTTATGGAAGCAAGTTCACTTAGTAATCAAGAAGCAAGAAAGTATGTTAAATCAAGTAGTTGGTTTGATGTCAAAAACATCTTTGATTATCTTAGTTATTCAGCAAAATAGATTGTTGATACATGTTGATGGTATTGAACAATATCCTGTAGATATTGTTTTCGAAGATGATTATGAATCACTAACTCATGGTTCTTCATGGAAAGAATTCAACTACCATGTTCATAACAGGTTGTTTGACCATCATCGCAAGTTGTTCATACTGCAGATGGATGGAACAGCTCACCGAATCAAAATGTGCCATGGTAAGCATCATCATGTTCATCACTTACAGGTGATTGATTGCATGTATTCGTACATGATCAAGGAAAGGTGGAAAGTGAGGGAGCTCTACCCTCATCAACTATTTGTTTAGTCAAACTTTTGTGGTCCAAAAGCTTTCAATTGGAGAGGATTGATCCAGGAGGATCCTGTCAGATCAGTTGCACAGGTCATCGTCAGTGTTCAATGTTGTCATTAATTCAGTTTGGTGTCGTCAACTTCGATAGTGTTGGTTATGGATTAGGTTGTTCACGTAATGTTTTATGGTTTTTCATGGCATTCAGTTGAGATGATTTTGTACCAAGATGTCGACTTGTGTTCATCGATAGATCCGCCAAGATTGGTCGACAACATGTGTTTGTCATTTGCCTTGCAGGATTTGGGTTTTGTCATCCACTCGTAGGTTTTGGGTGTCGACAAAAGGTTGTCGTCACAAATGCCGCTTGTGTCAACGATATGCATGCAGTTTTTGTCACATTGTGACAAAAGTGTTATAAAGACCTACACTATGGATTAAAACCCTAAAAATACATCTAGACCTAATCCTAAGTTATAAACCATATTACAAATGTAATCAATTACATAAAACTTATGTTCAATACCTAAGAACTAGACCTAAACCTATCAGACTTCAAAAGTATTGAAAACTAAGTGTTAAACCTAATTCCTAAGTCTAAAACCCTTGTTATACCTCTCAGCCTAAATGTAATTACAAACAAAACATTATAAAACTATACCCACAGGGCCTAACCGCCACCTCTGACCGTGCAGGGTTTCCAAACCGCAACAGTTACATGTGATCAGCTATCTATACACCGTCGGAGTTGTAACCATCAAGCTTGGAGTTAACCACTACCTCTAACTGTAGTGAAACCGTGGTGCATGTGACCAGAGACAGGGTAACCGTAACAGCAAGTTAAACCGCCAGTCTTCGGAACCGCAGTGGGTATAAACCAGGCATGTGACCAAGTGTTAGTTCACCATAGCAGTTACTGTAACCATCGGAAGTAGTGAATGGTGGAAGCTAGGTGTAACCACAAACAACGGAGGTGAGTAGTCGACACATGGGCAATGGTAGCCGTAACCATCAGGCAGATAAGCCACCAGGCGACAGTTAGGCAATCGACCACCGAGCAAGCTAAGTTGTTCACATGGAAACAATTAGCCCTCTGCCCAGTCAAATAACCACCAGTGGCTTTGTGTTTATTATGTGGTTCAGAATGGGTTTTTAGTTGAAGTTCTGTTAAAACGATTAATTCGATGACCTAGAAACTATCCTAGTTGTGAATTTCCTACTAGACCGAGGCTCAAAAACCCATCCAAATTGCAACCAATTCATCTTGAATTCAGCCAAAGGTGGTTTTGATGTACCTACAGGCCTATAAGAGGCATTTTTGTCCATGGAAGAGATTAGAGTGGTTTTGGTTTTTGTATGCAGATTCTAGAGGTCATAGGTAGTTTTGTTTTCAATGTAACAGGAGCATCTAGAGTCGAAATTGGGAACCGTGACAGGCGTTGGAAAGCTGGTTCAGAGAGCTTCCTTTTCACAATGATAAAAAGTGCCTACATGCACATTTAGTATGATAAAATATTTTTGTAATCGAACTCCTTAGTTTCAATCCTAATAAAGCGGTTGCCCATCTTGTAAGCGGACCCCAAGACGTAGTCCATCAGGGAAGAACTCCGTAATCAAATTTGATGTCTAGTATCACTGTTTTTTTACTATTTTCACTTATGTTATGCATCTTTATTATGTTTAATCAGTTTTCATAAAGTCTTCTTCTCATGTCATTTTCTTCGATTCCACACTTTTAGTTAACATTCAAATCAATTAATGGCTAATCAATTCTACATCAGTTTTAGTCTATGATCATTTCATATCATCGGGTGAGACTTTGGTCTGCACACCATAGATTGATGCTGAAAGAGCCAGTAGTGTAGGGATTTGTTTGCCACAACTAACTTTGAACTTGGCTTAGGACCCCCTGACCCAACAATTCACTACAACAAGAGGGGAGAAAATGGAATGGTTTACTAGTAGGGTCACATGCACTAGCCCTTGAAACAGAGGAAAGTGAAGATGAAGAACAAGATGTAAGTGTTGATACAACACCACAAGAAAAATCATTTACACCTCCTATACATAATAGAACAGTTACACCTCCTAGATATCATCACAAAAACCCTAAAATATGGAGTTCCATAAGAACATCTATTGGTACATCTGTTGAAGCAAAAAGGGAAAGAACTTAAGAACTTGTGGATTTATCCAGTAATAATTTGAGGCCAATAGTTATGGATGCCTTATGAAGAAGAAGGACTTGAGGTAAATACTATTGAAACAGGGGTACCCAGGACAACATCAGTTGAATCAGGTTTCCCTAAGACCAAAATGTCCTGAAAATTCTTGGAGGCATAAGAGAAATCGACTCCTCTGCAAACAAGGGTGAAAAGGGATTCATTAAAGAAGTTGTTAAGTGGAAATAATCCTAAGAAAAGTGTGCAGGTAATTGTTACTCCATCATCTATTCCAATACTGGAGAAGTCTACTAATACAACAAAATCAAAGGAGGTTTAGGAACAATAGAACGAAGAGGAAGTAAATAAATTCATGAAAGAGCATACTCCAGCATTTGAATTCCACGGTGTTTCACATGAACGAAAGGAATCTGAGAAACAACAAGAAAATAAAGAGCCCACAAAAGAACAAGAAGATGTTTGTTCATCAGGTAAGCCTGAAATTGACCTCCTTATTCAACAAATTAATATATTGGAGGAAACTAAGAATTTAAGAAAACAACATACCATGGTTTAATGGAAACTTTAATTTAGAAAACAAAATGGATTAGAAACCTTAGCAAAATTCGAAAAAGTAACGTCACTTGATGATACAACAGTGCGATTGTGTGATGGGTGTAAGCAAGTGTTGGATGAGGGAGATTGTGAAAGGCCAACCATTGTTTCGGTTGGGATCCAAGTTTGAGAGTAGGACAAAGAATTCCAAACTGCGATTACATAAGAACTTGTTGAAGATGTTGTTGTTACACAAGAACCAATAGTTGAAGTAGAGCAGGATGGAGAAAAATAGTTTGTTATTCCATAAGAACTTGTTTATGATGTTGTTGTTACACAAGAACTAGTAGCTAAAATGGAGAAAACTAAAATAAAATTGACTACTACTCCACAAGAACCTACCGATGATGTTGATGTCACACAAGAACCAACAATTGAGATAGTGTAGTCGATGGAGAAAGGCAATGAAGAGATGTGTCATGGAGTTGCTGAAACTGCTACTGTAATTGAAGAATTGAAGAAGTGGAAGAAATTAGCACTCTTGCTTGAAGATGAAATTATTCCTTTGCAACAACACGAAGGAATTGTTGACAATTTGAAGGGGACATGGGCTGAAAAGTTAAAAGTTAAGGACTCGATGAAGGTCTAGAAAGAAAGGAAACATGCACTATTACAAGTAGAAGAATTGCAAGGGGAAGTAAAATTGTTACAACAGGAAAATGAGTCTTTGTATGAAATTTTTGATAGTGTATTAAGTTGCAGACCTCCTTCTCCTTATTATCTCATGTTTCTGCAGGAAAAGTATTTCCATTTTCGATTAACAACCTGTTAGCCTCCTGCTACAGCAGGTCATTCATCTTTCATGATTGACATTTTTACATGCCAAATGTGTCATACTTTGCATGCTGCAATGTTGCATATTTGCTACAGAGGCCAAAAAAGGTTGCCATGAGAGTGTGCTAGCCTAAATGTCACTGTTGTATTCCAATTTTGATGTACTATTTCATTTTTTGAAGAATTTTCAGCTAAAGGGAGCTCCAAACAGTTTAATCTTGGTCTCCCTAGGTTTCAATTTCTTATTTTAGAATATAGAGAATGAATATCTGTCCAAACAGCTTAATCTTGGCAGATTCTTAGACAGGTAGAGAATTAGGGTGCTCAACAGCTTAATCTGAGGCCCTGGATGAAATAAGTGTAGTTGTAGATAGGAGGACAGAAAAAGAAAAAGTTGAAAAGTTGGGTCTACAAGTCTAAGTGCACCCAAACCAAAAAGAAGAAAAAAATGCTAGGTAAGTAGGTTGGGTAGGTAGTTTTGAGGTTGCAGAATGTTGATTTGTGATCAATTTCATGTTTTCAAGTGTCATATCTATTCAAGTCACAATCATCAGGCAGTTTCCATTTGAAAGACTTCAAGCGAGGCATGTCTAACTCCCCCTTCTTCTTATTTCCCAGATCATTCACTAACATCCCCTCAAGGACCTTGGGATCTGCCCAAAGAGTCCATCTTCACTCCATTCTTGTTCAAACCAAGTTGACATCTGAGTTGATTTAGTGAAAAGAAGCCAAATTTCTTGTGTAAAAGTCGTTTCTCCACAGTACATTCACTTTTGATGCCTAAGTTTCAGTTCACAAACTTATCCCCTCCCCTACATTTCGCCTCACAAGTTCATACTAACTTCTAATTCTATTTATTAGCTCCCTAAATCATTTCCCCTCCCTCTATTCTACAAAAAGCTATATAAAAAAAAACCCCAAAAATATTAAATATCCCCCCCATGGCAACTATAGCCAAATAAATAACAGTCGGGAAATATTAGGTTCATTTGGGATCTACTATTAGCCCTTCCGCGTCGTTACTCGCGGGATTTATTTAACTTCTGGTTAAATAAATAACCATGCTAAACCCCTCCCCCGCACACTAAACCATACCACACCCGGCGCACATTGTATTTGGGTTTTATTAATGTCTGATTAATAAATAACCATAATCCCACGCCCAACACATTAATTTCTAAAGTCCAAAACCCACCCGAGGCCGCAGATAATTAGAGTTTATCGCGCACGCATTTCTATTAAATCCCACTCATCTTGTCCTCCCATCCACCGTCGGATCACGCCCCACAGATCTGAAGGCCCTCATGCATATCGGGCGCCCCTCCATAGCGGAACGATAGTACCTGATGGACGACGGTTTCACCATTGTACACCAGGACAGCTGTCGGCTTTTCATTGCATCAGGCCGCCCCTGACACATACCGCTCCCATACCAAAGGCGATCCGACGCAAACCGGAAACCGCTCTCCCCTTGCGTGACGTAAGCACTGCGTCACCCTCCCACATCAATGCCACTTCACCCCTTCATGCCTGTGTCGGCCTCCTGCCATCGTACTGCCATGTCATCATCCTGCCGTACTGCCACATCACCCCGCTGACGTCACCATCCATACTGGGACCCACTGCTGATGTCATGCTGACATCATCCGTCGTACCGCTGACGTCATGCTGACATCATGCACCGTATCGCTAACATCATGCTGACATCACCAACCAAAAAAAAAAGTGCGCAAGTGCAAAATTGATGCTTCGAAGGCCCGGATTCAAATTCTAAGGCAGTTTTCGATGCGCGATTAGCATCGCTACAGGAAATGGGCCAAAATGGGGAATCTTTGGGGAATCTTTTGTTCAGCAGTCGTTTTTGCGCCGAAAAAGGCAGAAAAGGCCCGATTTAACATTTTTAAGCGTATCAGCAGGGAGAGAGATGTCCCGATTTAGATGTCAAAGAGTATCAGAGCAAAAGTGAGGCCAAAATTCATTTCAAAGAGTATCAAGATGCGGCAAAGTGTATCAATGAAGATCTATCAGCGGCCTGACGCAGGAAAACATTAAAGACGCCTCCAGCAAAGTCAACAAAACAATAGATGCCATTTAAAAGCCCTCAAATCACAGTTACTGCACATCAAAGTCACATGAGATCAATGGACCAAAGCTCAAAGCACAGTTATTGCAGAAGCACTGCACCAAGTCACAGAGGACACTGTATTAACTCATCTTGATCTAGCTGCCTCTGGCACAGCTCAAATAGATATTTACTTGCATTTAATTTCAGCAGAAGTTTAGGTTTAAAAAGCTTTTTTCCCGCAGACCTATTTAGGTTGGCTGTAATAAATACTTTGGATATTTTACCTATATATACCGCCTTGAACAATGTAATGAGGGTTGGTTGTTGTTGGTTGGTTGTTTCACTTAAGGAGAGACTCGTACTGTGTATCTGATATTTTTCTATAATCAAAGACTGCTTACAAGCTTGGAGAAAGGATTGTTAACTCTGTTTAATGGTTGAAGAGAGATTTTGGAATTCTTGTGTTGTTACATGACTCAATAAGTACTTCTTACCTCTGTTTTCCATTCATAAATCATTATCTAAACATCAGACAGAAAGATTAGCTTAGAACTTGTTTAACTGCACTCTATGCTCAATTTCTGCTGTTTCTTTATGTTTTCATCTGTTTTAGGCATAAATATGGATTCCACATGGCTCATATTTGCCCTAATTCACCCATGAATGACAGTCATCCGGGGATTCTTAACTGCCCCTAGATAGAGCTTATTCGCCTTCCCTCTTTAAGTTGAGTGAGAGATTCTTAATTGCCTCTCATTCCTTAGATTTCATTCCATCTCTTTTAGCTTGAAAGTTGTTTTATGTACAACTACCTTGCTCCACATTCCTCTTTTGACCAAGAAAACACACAAACAGTCCTACTCCTTGACTCCATGCCCAATGGTTTGAAACTTATCACTCTATGCATGCCTCTCTGCCTGAAAGTATCATCCTTCCCACCACCCAAACACAAACAAAACCCCTTTTGAACTCAATAACTAGCCTAACATCATCATCAACAAAGTTAAATCATTAAGAGAGAGCCCTCTCTGATTGCGGGAGGGCTAGAACCTGCAATCCAAATATTGGTTTGTGGTTACCTCGGTCGTATCCCTTCAGGAGCTTAGGGACAACCTAAGTGTTAACATAATGGCGACTCCACTGGGGACCTCCTCAGATAATCTCACAAAACCAGTCCGAAGCTCCGCAGAGGAAGAATCCGACCTTTAAAAGTTTCTGTTCAACCTGTATTGTTAGAAAAAATCCCAAAAAAAAAAAACAAGTTAGAAGTTGGCTCCCAAAAAGCAGTCACGTTACACAAGATCAAATCCAGACCCAAAACCCCCAGCTGTTTTTGAAAATCCCAATATAATCCCTAAGATCCTTAGAAAACAAGAGCAACCAGAAGGTTTGATTGCTACTAGTCCTGAAACAATTTAGCCTAGTTGTTCTTCAACCCCTGTTAAAGTTCTGTTTCGTTCAAACCCTACTTCCCCTTGTTCATCATCTTCTTCTCCAAGTACCGTTTCCACACCTTCGTTCACTACACATACCACCGCTTCTACTCCTATTATCCCAGTTCCCCCAGTTGTTCCACTTATCCCTGTTAATATGGCTAATAGATATGCACCTTTACAGCTACCTGCTAATCCTGGAGCTATGCCTCAGGATTACCAGACTAAAATTATTTATTTTGATGGCACAAATGCCTGCACGGCCCTACAGCATACAAAGAAAATGCAGGATTACTTTGAGAGCTATGAAATTGACGATGATAGTGTGAGAATGAAGATCTTTATCCAAAGTCTGACAGGTGACGTCAGGACCTGGTTTAGAGCGCTCCCAGCCCATTCCATAGCAGACCCAGAAGCCTTATATCAGTCATTTATCAACAGATGGGAGAAAAATAAAGACCCCTTGCACATACTATCTGAATATGACAACATCAAAAGAGGCCCTTAGGAGACTGTGTTGGACTACTGTGCACGATTTAATAATGTTTATAATGCAATACCACAGAACTTAAGACCTCCACTCGATCTTGCTTTATACAAATTCCCTGATGGTTTTGATGCTGAAATGGCTTATCAGTTAAGGGAAAGAGCCCCTCAAAGCCTTGTAGAAATGAAAAATGTTGCTATTAGTGTGGAGGCAAATCTAATTGCCAAAAGAAACAGAGCTAGAACTGAGAGAAGAACTACCTTTAAGGAAGAACCCTTAGCCTTAGACAGAAGCTAGATGCTATTATCAATGGCATGCATAGGCTAGGAGACAGAGTAGAGAGCGTTGAGAGGAAATCACTGTGGGAAGGACAACAGCCAAATAACACAAGGAACCCATATTTCAGAAAAGCTCAGAACACAAACGCTAGAAGGGCTAGTCCTGACCATGATATTAGGCCTCCTTTCCAAGAGAACTACACAGAAGCATCCACTTCTAGTGAGCCCATAGAAGAGACTCACATGAACTTGATAGATTCGAAGAATGAGCAACAGATTTTTCTCACTCAAGAAGATCAAGACTACCATGATGGAAATCAATTTCAGACTAAGTCTGGAGAGTCTTTTGATTTTAAACAAGGCTATGATTATACTGTGTATGAGGTTCAAAAACAATATAAGCTGAGAACAAGAAACATTGATGTCCCTGCACCTAGCAAAACAAAGGACAGTAAACAACCCAACAAAATTAAAGGCAAGGTTGTCATAACAGAACCAGCTGATATAACTGTCTTAATCCCGCACCAAGTGACTGTAGAGGACATAACAGACATACAGCCTCCTACTGAACAGCCTCTGCCTCCTTCTTCCTCAAAAGAAGATTTGAACAGCAATCCTAAAAGCCTTCCCAAAACAGAAATACCACAAGGTGTCATTCATCATAACGCTGATAATCAAAAGGAAAACACAGAACATATTCTTGAAAAGGAGAAATCTGCTACTTCTAACGCAAAGATTCCATTGGAGAAACCATTTAATTTAGAAGCAGAGATTGGAAAACTTAAGATATCCATCCCCCTCTCAAAACTTTCCAAACATGATGTATATAGGCAACAAATTCATAGGTCACTTCAAATGCCAGAGGTCAAGGATGATGTAAATGTTTTAGATGATACCCCTGAGCTGTTGTTTGGTCCAGAAGTTAATGGAAAATCAACATATGGATCTGTTCCACCCTTTTATGTCAGTCTGCACATACCTGACAAAATCTTGCATAATGCTATGTTTGACTCAGGTGCCTCACACAATCTTATGCCCAAAGCTGTAATGGAAAAGCTAAACCTTGATGTCACAAGACCTTACAAAGATCTATACTCCTTTGACTCAAGTAAGGTCAAGTGTTTAGGCTTAATCAAGGACCTTTGTGTGTCTTTAGTCCAATTTTCCAACAAGACAATCCTAATGGACATAGTAGTTGCTGACATTCCAACAAAGTATGGCATGCTCTTATCAAGATCACGGGGAGAAAAACTCCAAGGATACCTCCAACTTGACCTCTCTTATGCCACTATTTCTGTCTTTGGGCAACCAAAGAGACTGTACAGAAAAACACTCATGAAGTATGTGGTAAGTAGTGAGGAAAAGCCCCAAAATTTTCCAATTTACTCAATCCATTCTGATATGGATTCATTTATTCTTTTTAATGATGACACCAATCCTCCAACTAATGAGAAGCCTTTAGCTTTAGAGTTAGAAACATGCATAAACGAGGAATCGGCTTGCCCATGCCCATAAATGGTCACTAACAGTCAAGGCAACCAGCAAACAAGAAGAACCTCCCAAACAGAAATTTTAATTTTGGTCCAATTCCTAAAAATAACTGAAAACTCTTAATACAAACAAAAAGCAAGAAATGCACATGGTATTTAGAGTTTGATGGTTCTGTCAACAAGTTAGGAGCAGGGGCAGGTGTATGGATTCACAATACACATGATAACCATGCAGAGGGCCATGCCTACAGACTAAATTTCAGATGTACCAACAACATGGCGGAGTATGAAGCTCTCCTCTTAGGCCTAAAATTGCTCAAAGTTCTAGGAGCTACAAAAGTATCCATTCTAGGTGACTCTGATCTAATCATACAACAAATGAAAGGTAACTTTGTTACTAATGACAATAGAATGAGGGCCTATAGGACTGCTGCCACAGAAATACTTAATACCTTCCCTGAATCCGAGCTTGCCAAGATTTCTAGAAACCATAACATACATGCACACAGCCTAGCCACTTTTGCTAGTACATGCAAGCTTCCCTTTGAGCCAAATCACCATTTTACTGTTGAGATAAAACATAGGCCTGCTATCCCGAACAATATTAAGGATTGGAAAGTATTTGAGAATGATGCCGAGATTAACAATTTCCTCACTCTTGAGGGCGAGTTTTCAAATTTAAACATTGACATGGAGGCCATGAACGATTCCCAACAACAAACAAATGAAAATCAGCAGGTTGTAACAGGTGCAACAGCAAAACAAATCCTTAACCCAACTATTTTTTACAATGCAAACATAGAACAGCTGAAACAAACGCATTTAGAGGAAACAGCCAAAGCAGAGGCTGAGTTCATTGATCTAAAGAATAATTTTTTTCCTGTTGGCCTTACTCCATTAGAGGACATGTTTGATGATAATGATGTGCCCAAAAAGCCAAAAATGGAGCCTTTAGATGCTGCAATAGAAGAATACAACATAGGGACAGCAAAAAAGCCCAAAATGATTAAATTGTACAAAAATATGCCCCCTGATCAAAAACAAAAGTATGTGGATTTGTTCAAAGAGTTCCAAGATGTATTTGCTTGGAATTATGAGGACTTGAAGTCCTATGACACCTCAGTGATTCAACATACCATTCCCTTAAAACCAAATCAAAAACCATTCAAGCAGAAAATTAGAAGAATAAACCCTATGCTTCTTCCCCTCATTGAGAAGGAAGTGAAGAGAATGTTTGAGGCTGGTATCATAGCACCCATCATATTTTCTGAATGGGTATCCAATCTAGTCCCCACAAGGAAAAAATCAGGGGAGATCAAACTATGTGCAGACCTAAGAAACTTAAACCAGGTCTGTTTGAAAGACCACTATCCTTTGCCTAAAATGGACCACATCCTACAAAGAGTAGTGGGTGCCTCTAGAATTTCTTTACTAGATGGATTTTCAGGTTTCAATCAAATACTTGTTCACCCAGATGACCAAGACAAGACAGCCTTTACCACACCCTGGGGAACATTTAAGTATGTTAAAATGCCTTTCAGGCTAAAGAACGTTGGTGCCACCTTTCAAAGGGCAATGGATATTGCATTTGCCAAGGAAATCCATGAATTCCGTGTTGTCTATCTTGATAACTTAACCCCTTTCTCCAAATCTGATGAAGAGCACCTCAAACACTTAAGGCAGATCTTCATGACATGTAGGAAATATGGCATTTCCTTGAACCCCAAGAAGTCCTTGTTTGGCCTTGAGGAAGGTAAGTTGCTAGGTCACATCATCTCAAAAGACGGTATCAGAATTGATCCTGAAAGAATTCAAGCAATCCTTCAAATTCCACACCCAAGAAACATAAAAGAGTTGCAAGCATTCCTTGGAAAGATCAATTTCCTAAGGAGATTTATCCCAAACTTAGCAGAACTGATAAG